>JACEFZ010016116.1:530000-590000 GCA_014155875.1 Cepaea nemoralis
TTCCTGGGTCTGGGGCATACAGATGTGGCAGAGAGTGGGCAGTTGTGCTCAGTGACATAGACCACCACCAGCGCCTCCTCACTGTTAGCAAGAGCCAGCTCGAAAGATTAGATAAAGCGCAACATGAAGCAACGAGCCTCATACTCGACTGCAAGGCGCAACATGAAGCAACGAGACTCATACTCGACTGTACAAAAGATATCCCGTGCCCGGCCTTGAGATACATCTTTGATGTACCAACCATAGGCGCCAGGAACAAAAATGCACAGGTTGAGGCGTGCCTGAGAGTATCACCAGATGAAAAGCGCTATCGAGGCAACCATATTGACGACGGAAAGGGAGTTCGCTTCCAAAGAGGTGGCTCCTGGAGGATCGAGGCTGAAGAGATCATCGTCTGTGACTTGAGTGATCTAAAACACGGAGAGAAATGGTCGCGTATAGCCAAGGACTTGCAAACACACTCTTAGGTGGTCATTTTTTTCCCCGCGTTTCCATCCTGTTTCAGGATATTGCGGTAAACACCAGCATCTTTCAGCTGTATGGTGATTCCTAGGCTAGATAACGCCCATTAGCACGCCAAGACTTTCTGAGCGACCAGCTCCATACTCTCATAGGTCACTGGCGCAACTCGAACCACTTCTAATTCTCGTGCGCTCACGTCAACCACGAGAGTATTCGGGGTTAACAGAGAAAGCTGCTAACTCCTCGGCCAGGGAGCCGGCCTTAGGTGGTCATTACACTAGGGAAAGGGACGCAGAGGTGTTTCCAAGGCACCAGGGCCGGGTTATATACTGGCCAAGACCTATTGACGCGTCCTCGTCGAGCGTCCTGGGCAACAGGTCCCTTCGGGGTCCTGGCTAAAGTCAGTAGGATCGCCGATTCCTCCGAAGTCGGAGAGTGTCTGCCTGTACGGCGAGGAACCACCAGTCTGCACACCAATAAGCCAGACATGGGACAACGGATACTCACGCAAACCTCAGGTCCTGTATGACATCACACTGATGTTGGGCAACAGGATGCCTTCATTCGACATACAGGACTTCGCGTTGGAACTCAAGCCAACGAACACAAGCAAGCAAGCAAGCACACTAGGGAAATACTGCAGAGATCAGTTGCTTGCATCGGTCGACCCTGAGATCATCAGAGAATGGTAGATTAACATTCACACCCAAAAGATGTCATAATCTACTCGGATGAGTTCTTGTATCGTAATTTAATGCCAGCGTCGCGGTTCACACACACACACACACACACACACACACACACACGCCCGCACGCACGCACGCACACACACACACACACACACACACACACACACGCATGATGAAGACAGGAATCATTTACGAGACCGGGGGCGTAATGTAGACAACACCAAACCTGGATTCAGCACCGCTTGTGCCAGGGTGCTGGCATGGGCAGCGGATCAGACAGCCACACACTCCATAAGCATCTCAGACTCTATGAACATGCTACATAATGTCGCATCCGACAGACTCCCAATGGATAGACGGCATTCTTCGAAGTCTCCCAATTCGTCATTCGGCAGACGCTATTCGAGCCACTCCTCTGGGTGTAGACATCAGGACAAGCCGCAGTATAAGGTAATGAACGTATACACCAACTGGCAAATAGTGCACCAACACACACGGGAAGAAGCATGGACAGGACTAACGACATCAATACAGTAGGGACCCGGCGGGAGGGTACTGACGAGACTCTTGCGCTGTCTGGTTTTGATGTTGTCTGCGATGTCGTAATTAGATGTGTTGTTTGGGGTGTCTTACTTTTATGTATTGTCTGGGATGTCTTATTTTGATGTGTAGTCTTTGATTACTTGTCTTGATGTGTTGCATGCGATGTTATGCTGTGATGTGTTGTCAGTGATGTCTTGTGAGAGTCGCCTTACCTGTTTCTGTTGTATTTATTGTATAGTGTATTAATGCCGTGTTGCGATCTCTAATGTCATGAGTCTTATGTCTTAACTTATTTGGCGTTTGACATAGTTTGTCTTCTCCAAATCTTCCCACGCGTTCTTGTCTTCGCCTCTCCTAAATTAGTTCCTCTTCCATAATCAATTCTGTCTTGGCCTGCCTGTCTTCTCCTGTCTTATCTTTCCGTCTCTGACAGCTTCCATGCTTTGACTTAGTACTCCAAGACCCCCACTTCCCCCGCAACGAGCCTGTAATTCGCTCACGTTACACAAAACCAGCTTAATTACCGCCCGGTGTGTTTTCTCTGCATTAATACCCAATTCATCTTCTAGAAAATGCTGTTTATATGTTCTCGCATTACCCAATCTACCCCAGAACAAACAACAAAAGCAATCAATAAGTGCCAACAACCCTATAATGGTCATCTTTTCAAACACACTTCCCTCCGCTCGCACATATCTATCCGCACATAAAGGGTCGGATGTTTACTGTAAACACTCGCTAAGGTCTTTTATCTATAAATACACCTCATTTGAATCTTATATACCCTAAACCCGGGTATTTATTTGTGGGCACGAGCGATCGGCTTCCCCTCTGATGTACAACTTGATCTGTCCTCGAGAAGTGATTCCGCCAGCAAATGTGGTTTCTTTTCTTCCGTAGATATGTCGAATCAATGATTCAGTGGCCGATACATACTCTCCAACCAGCAAACACGGAATGTGATTTTATGATTGAATTGATTAAGATTGCACTGAGTTTGTTGGTTTCCTATGGCTTGTGGAGTGCTTGCGTGTTTATATACCATCACGGACTGTAGGAGGAAGTTTCCCAGCTTAAGTGGATGACTCGTTGCAAGTAGAGGAAGGATGCGACAAATGCCGGTTGTACAAAGGCCAGGCCTGGCGTAGGTCGCACAGTTAATGTATTTATTATGTACTCCAGGAATGGAGATCGTTTGTCTGATGTGTCACGTGATCTCATAGACCGCTGGTCGGGTGTTTGATGCTGTGACCTTTGATGAGAGCAAATGTTAGGAGATCATCATTAACAGTATCTATGTCATCATCATCATTATCATCATCATTATTATCATCAGTATTAACATAACTAGCATCATCATTATTGTGCTTATCATTAGCATAATCAAAATCACGAACAGCATCTTCGACATCATCATTAAAACATCATCATCAAAATCATCATTATCAAAAATATCATCATCAGCAATATCATCATCGTTAATTTGTTTACCATTATTAGTGTTATCATCGTCATCAACATCTTCATTATCATCATCATTATCAACTTCAAAATCATCATCAACAGCATCAACACTAGCTTTATCATCATCAAAGCCACCGGGAATCATCGCATACACCACCACAATTACCACAGCCAATGCCATCGTTATAATAATCATCATCATCGCCAACCCTCACATCACTATCATCATAACAATCACACACACTCACACACACACACACATCATAGTCGTCGGCGTCACCTCACCAATACTTTCATCATCATCATCACTACCACCAACACACACCATCATCATTGGGGTCAGTGTGGCTGAATGGAGCGCTCGCTCTTAAACTTCCGGTGTGCTGATGTCAAGGTAGCGGATTCAACATTTCAGAGGTCAGTTGGACTAAAATATTGACTTCTCCTCTTCGCTTTGGGGACAAGTACCACAGAAGTCGGAGTGGGTTCACTCGATGTCGAGGGACACTGGTAATAAGGAAAGCTAACCCACATGCACATCTCAGTCCAGCACACTAGAAGTGGTAGCCTGTGTTTGGTGGACTAGGCTTGAGTTCAACACGAGGGAACACACACACACACACACACACACACACACACACACAACCACACACGACCTCACAGACACAGAATCACATAAGCACGCAAACAAAGTGCCACACAAACACACAACCACACAAACACACAATCACACAAACACAAACACACACACAACCACAAAACTACACAAGCACAAAAACGCCCAGCCACAAAAACACACAACCACACAACCACAAATACACACAAACACACAAACAACTGTCTCCTAGACAGACCTGCTCACCAAATGACGAAGATTGGTGAGGAAGTGGGAAAAGTGAGTCGAGTGCTCCAAAATGCCCAAATTTAAGTACCCCGGCTACGAGCCACCTGGTTAATGAACCACTCGTACGACTCCACATCAGAAAGTGGTTCTTGCCTCCAGAGAGCCGTCCCGGGAGAGTGCTGTTTGAACCTGAGTAGCATTACTCTTAGACACAGATTGGGTGGCCAATGTCAGCGCTGGCTTTCAGTGGTAGGGGAGTATGGTTTGAATCTATGTATCAGCACTTGTAGACTTGTGTTGGGTGGACAATGTTAGCGCGCAGTTTAGTTGTATGAGAGCTTGGTTTGAATCTATGTAGCGGTACTGTTAGGCTCATACAAGTAATATACTGGAAATATCAATTGTTAGAGAACTGATATGGTCATGCAGGTATCATGAGCTGAACTTTGATCTTGGTGAAATTAGCAGTCTAAATCAAGACACGACTATGTAGGTAACACAAGATGGGTCTCGACCGGTAATATAATGGTGACGCATGGTGGATGTAGACAGGTGACACATAGGTGATATATGGTGTGTGTAGACAGGTAACATAAAGGTGATATAAGGTGGGTGAAAACAGGTAACATATAGGTGATATATGTAGGGTGTAGACAGGTAACACATATGTGATATATAGTGTGTAGACAGGTAACACATAGCTGATATATGGTGTGTGTAGACAGGTAATATATAGGTGATATATGGTGTGTGTAGACAGGTAATATATAGGTGATATATGGTGTTTGTAGACAGGTAACATAAAAGTGATATGAGGTGGGTGAAGACAGGTAACATATAGGTGATATATGTAGAGTGTAGACAGGTAACACATATGTGATATATGGTGTGTGTAGACAGGTAATACATAGGTGATATATGGTGGGTGTAGACAGGTAACATAAAGGTGATATAAGGTGGGTGAAGACAGGTAACATATAGGTGATATATGGTGGGTGTAGACAGGTAACATACAGTTGATACACGCTATCTGTAGACAGGTATGTGATATATGGTGGGCGTAGACAGGTAACATTTTGGTGATACACGCTAACTGTATACAGGTAATGTATAAAGAGCACCCGATGACTATCGATCCTGGATGAGGAGTAGATGTAAGAGAGTAGCCGACACAGAGTCAGAAGAAGAGAGCCAAGCAATGCAGTCTCTGGGCGGGCGACTGTGGCGCAGACATCTCTCACTCCAAGTCTCCTGATTACTTTTGGATTTTCCGGCGCAAGTTTCACGTGAGGCGCGGCGTCTGAAACTACAGGTGTGACTTACGACAGGTAGGTGGATCTTCTGTGTGGAAGCACTAGTTTATATGTGCATGCATGTGTGTGTTTGTGTGTTCATATCAATTTTTATTCATCATTTCACAGTTTATGGATGTGTTTGTTGATGTAATTAATCACACAAACCCCTGTTGTAGCAACCTGCTGTGTGTTTGTTGATGTAATTAATCACACAAACCCCTGTTGTAGCAATCTGCTGTGTGTTTGTTGATGTAATTGAGTTGAGGTGAGTTAAGAACTGATATCACTGCACTAAGGCATTCCCAAACGCGCTCCGTTCCTTCATTCAATAGCCAGAGAAGAGTCACATTACTAATCGTTATTACCATTATCTGATTGAAAATTCTCCTGGTCTTCCCTCCAAGTTTTGAGATCCTACCTGACCCCCTGCCAATCCCCCGCAATCTCATCCTATCCACATACGGGTTCTCAATCTGTTCCCCCACCTTCTCCACCTGATCCCACAAGCGCACGACCACCTCCCCCTTGTCCATAGGCAAACTACCACCAAGAAGTGCATTCCCTGCTAGCCTATCAGCCTGTTCATTCCCCCGCACCCCCGCATGGCCAGGACAAAATATCCATACAATTCTCACAATCTGTGACCTCTCAAGCGACGAGAGCCATTCCACGCGAAACATTCATTTCTCCACCTTACTAAGCATACTCTTGGAGTCTGTAATGAAAACAATGTGTGTTGCAGTGGTCTCCTCTAACCAACGGAATGCCGCTGTGGCTGCTTCCACCTTCATTCTCACGCCAGTCCCTCCTTTTCTTAAGAACCCACGATTAGGCTTCGCAATGAAATCCTTACCACTCCATCTGTTTCTCACTACTGACCCATCAGTATAGATCATTATGTCACCTTGAAGGGCATTACTCTGGATCAGTTGTTGCACCTCAAACTCTGCGTCCTGCTGCCCATTCCCTGCACTCACAACCCAGAGCTCATATATAATTTATCACCCAAGCCTCAGCTGTAGCAACGTGCTTAGTGATTGTGAAGTGCCAGGATCAGTGCATTGTTTGTAAAGTGCCAGCATCAGTGCATTGTTGGTAAAGTGCCAGGATCAGTGCATTGTTGGTAAAGTGCCAGGATCAGTGCATTGTTGGTAAAGTACCAGCATCAGTACATTGTTGGTGAAGTGTCAGCATCAGTACATTGTTGGTGAAGTACCAGCATCAGTACATTGTTGGTTAAGTACCAGCATCAGTACATTGTTGGTGAAGTACCAGCATCAGTACATTGTTGGTGAAGTGCCAGCATCAGTACATTGTTGGTGAAGCGTCAGCATCAGTACATTGTTGGTAAAGTGCCAGCATCAGTACATTGTTGGTAAAGTGTCAGCGTCAGTACATTGGTGGTGAAGTGCCAGCATCAGTACATTGTTGGTGAAGTGTCAGCATCTGTACATTGTTGGTAAAGTGCCAGCATCAGTACATTGTTGGTAAAGTGTCAGCATCAGTACATTGTTGGTGAAGTGTCAGCATCAGTACATTGTTGGTGAAGTGTCAGCATCAGTACATTGTTGATGAAGTACCAGCATCAGTACATTGTTGGTAAAGTGTCAGTATCAATACATTGTTGGTGAAGTGTCAGCATCAGTACATTGTTGGTGAAGTGTCAGCATCAGTACATTGTTGGTAAAGTGCTAGGACTAATACATTGTTGGTGAAGTGTCAGCATCAGTACATTGTTGGTGAAGTGCTAGGACTAATACATTGTTGGTGAAGTGTCAGCATCAGTACATTGTTGGTGAAGTACCAGCATCAGTACATTGTTGGTAAAGTGTCAGCATCAATACATTGTTGGTGAAGTGTCAGCATCAGTACATTGTTGGTGATGTGTCAGCATCAGTACATTGTTGGTGAAGTGTCAGCATCAGTACATTGTTGGTAAAGTTCTAGGACTAATACATTGTTCGTGAAGTGCCAGCATCAGTACAATTTTTATGAAGTGCCAGGACCAGTACATTGTTATTGAAGTGCCAGGATCATTACATTGTTTGTGAAGTGCTATTGTTCCTTCAGAAAGCAATAACAAACTACTGAACGTATACTTTAATGTGTGTGCATTGCGCTAGAGTTCATAGCTAAAAAAACACACACACAGACATACGCACACATACACTCAGACACACACACACACACACACACACACACTCACTCACACATAGCCTCACACACATATAACCTATATCAAACAAGGGGAATCTCTAGGTGAGAGCAGTGCATACCAAAGTGTGACCCACCTCCCTCACAACTGGGAATCTCTGAGTGTGAGGGTGCACAGCTAATACAACACGCAACCACTCAAATACGGAATCTCTGAGTGTGAGGGTGGACAGCCAATACAACACGCAACCACTCAAATACGGAATTTGTCAAACAGAAATGTGCATTACTAATTGTGTCGCCTATCCGTCGAAACATGAAAGAAGGACAATGAAGCAATGATACTGGGTCTGACTTTGCTGACAATCTTGTTGTTATTGCTGTTCTGTGAGCTCTTACACTGACAATAAAACGCTGTCGTCGTCATTCCCTCCCTAGCACAGTCTGCAATAATTATAGTATGTTCCGATTTGAATGCCTTCATTCACGGTCAATTATTTTGAAAACTGTCTGTTGCATCGTTATGAAATTTTTCCAGCCGTCTTATATTTACCCCCACCCAAGGAATATGTCTTTGATAGGTCCAAAAACAACTTAAATCATTGAAAGCGGCGACATTCCTTTGATGTTTTGCTGAACAACTAGTGATTTCTCGCTAACAAAGTTATGTTTACGGTAATGGGAGACCTGCCAATTCAGATGACACACAAAGGCGTATCCGGATTCGTATGGGAGTGGGTGCAATGAAAGAAGTAGCTTAAAATCGACAGGGTCGGCTGCATTGCACCGGGTTTTTATCCCATATGGCTCAGTTTCTTTCCAGCAGCGCGGAAAGCGTCGCACAAAGCACGAACTCCGTAGCTCCAGCGACGACCCTCGGGAGTCTCCGAAAAATGCACTCGTGAAATGAAGGACGCAGCCCGGAATCGAACATACAATCTTCGGAGCCCGAGTCATACGGCTTGACCACTTCACCACGGAGAATCCCAGAGAGGGTGCAATGTGTAATATTAGTAAAGACAGAGAATTTACAGAGGCACGGGGTAAATAATTTGTAAATTAACAGGAAAGTAGAAGGAATATATTTCTTACCTTATTTTTCATTTCCTTCTTGTTTCTTCAGCTGATGCTGATGCTGTAATGTTTAGGGCCTGCAATTCGTCTGAATAGTTGGAGCAAAATATCCCAGTAAGTGTGTACTTAGATTAAGGTCTGTGATCTGCTCAGACCTTAATCTGTGTCGGACGATTCCAGTAGGTTGATGATTGCTCTCGGTTGCATAAAATTCAATCCATCCTTTCTCCAATAGTCCTCTTCCTCTTTCAACACATGGTCCTCACATTTTTTCCAGTAACTTTTATCAATATTTAATAGCGCGGACTGGGTTAGTATCTTGACGTCAGACAATTTGAATGTAGTATTGGCAGCTGCCACTTGTCCTTTAATTTTAGCCCACACAAGTTCTATAGGGTTTAAATGAGAATGATACGGCGGAAGTCTCAAGCACCTATGGCCATGCTCTTCTATCAACTTGTCGATTTGAAATTTCTTGCTTTTTTGCGCCTGTTTTACAAGGGACAACAACTGTAGCTTGAAATATGTTTCTGGAAATGGTATATTTTCCCTTCGGAGCCATATCTTTATTGCTTCCTTTGTGCTCGATGCCGTAGGTATTTTGTCTTCTTGGGCAACAACATTGTGATATGATGCATTGTCCATGATTAGACAAGACGGTCTATCAAGGGATGGAAGTACTGTATTCTCGAGCCAATCTCTAAATACATTACCATTCATCTCATTATGATAATCCCTATTGTCTGTATGCTTTGATACGAACACGAGCCCAGCATTCTGTAGTAAGCCATTATGAGTACTACCAGCATGGGCTATGACCAAACGCTGTCCTTTACTACTGGGCACATAACGCTTTATCTTTCCATCCATTGATTGCCATTCCTTTTCACATGTGTGGTGCGCATTGATCCACGTCTCATCCAAATACACTATGTCATAATTTTCTTTCCGCATTTCCCTTATTTCACGTAGGTATCTGCTTCTCATGGCTCCTAAATGCGGTTGCTCGCAAAGGATATTTCTACCTCCCTTGTACTTTCTAAAAGTGAAGCCTAATGTCTTTATAATTTTCCACAAAGTTGTTTTGGATAGCTCTATGTTATTGTCCTTTCTCAACAAAACCCTCAGTTTTCTTAAAGTCACTGTTTCTTTGGCATCCATCATTTTTATAATAACTCGTCTGATGACATCCTTGTCAAAGCTGTCTACAATTGCCTTTCTACCTACCGTTTGCTTATCGCGTGTTGGTTTCATTCCAGATTCTTGCACCCATCGACGAAACGATCGTTTACTCAAACCTAATGCATGCACTGTTCTTTTTTTCGGGATTTGTAACAGTATGAAACTGTTTCCTGCGATCAGCTTCTTGACAAAAATATGTGTACAACTTCATAGCGATGTTCTGAAGTGTACACAATTTCACTTTTAATCCCATTGAACAGTATTAACACATTCAAATATAAGCTATTAATATTACATTAATGGTAAGATTTATTTATATAATCACGTTTCATGAAATAACCCACAGTTTGACGACACCTCTGAACTATCCCATATAAATTCGCTCAGTCTGCCAAAACTAAAACCGCCAGACAAATTCAAAAATAGCGGGGGTGTGTCTTGCTGAAGCTGTAATACTCTTAAAATGATGGAATGAATGCGGGAGCCATAAATTATATACCACATATAAACAAACATTGAAATCTGCTGTACAATCTCCAGAACAAAAAATTTTTGTTGGGTGGACATAATGATAAGGTTATATGATAAATCTCATCATTTTCCCTCAGTTTGGTTACTGAGATATTGAATTTTATATTAAGCAACCAAAAAACAAAAAACACACTATACCTGAACATTTATTTCTCCCTAACACCTGCCCAGGTAACCTGATATAGTCGCCATGTACTGGCTCCCATAGAGCCATGTCCGTCTGTTGTACGTTTCCATTTCTGTCTCATTGCTGACATTCTATGGTTTTCTTACTCTGACATTTTATGGAACTGGAAAATGGTAAACTGTCTGAGCCCTTTCCTGTCACCAATGGAGTGAAGCAAGGATGTGTCCTGGCACCAATACTGTTCAGCCTCATGTTTTCAGCCATGTTGACGAATCCTTCGAGAACAACGACATTAGAATAGACATCAACTACCGCATGGATGGAAATTATTCCGTGATTCCTGGGCAAATTTACGTTCAGTGGTTTGCCTTTGCTTTCTGAACGATCGGCACTCATACCATTTCATTTTTAAAAAAAAAAAAAAAAAAAAAAAAGCAACGCAAGACGGTCTGCTGCCAAATTTCCCGCAGCAGTGTTTCGAACGCGATATGCTAAATGCGCCCGCACACTCTTCGCCACGGAGCGGACACGCTTCAATGTAGAATGTACGAGGGTAAGTCAATATGTCAGTCACAAATGGCTGTAGAAAAATAACTAAATATAATAACTCGAAACCAGTTTATTGTTTATACATACATTGTCCCTTTATTTCTCAACATAATTTCCACCAACATTTATGCACTTATCCCATCGTTTTGTCAGTCCTCCCAAACCCGCTGCATGGAACTAAGTGCTCTGTTCTCATTTACCTGCCATCCCACAGAACTGTGTGACTTACTTATTGACTCGCCCTAGTAAATTTTTCTACCCAGCTATGCACCGCTTTACGGGACAAACATTTGTCAGCATAAATACTGAAAACACACCTTGGCGGGAGACATTTCGCGAATGACGCCGAAGTTGAATGTGACGTGAAAACGTGGTTTAGCGAACAGAGCACGCAGTTCTATGCAGTCGGTTTGGAAGGACTGATAAAATGATGGGATAAGTACATCAATGTTGATGGAAATTGTGTTGAGAAATAAGGGGACAATGCATGTTTAAAAATAAACTGGTTTCAAGTTGTAATCATCTTTAGTTATTTTTCTACAGCCATTTGTGGCTTACTTATTGACCTCCCCTCGTAGGAACATGGACTTTACGGAGGCACAATGACACCTGGTGCGATGTATGTTGCGGCCGAAAGTTTTCATCATCAATCAAACGTAATTGCATTATAAATCTGCGGGGAAATGGTACTTAGTTGTAAAGCACATTTCTAGCTGCACATTTGTAACGAGACCTAGAAAATCACAGTTAAAAATGCCGGGATTGTCAACGGCGTCTTGTAAATGGCATGCTGCTAACTTTTAATCAATTGCGCTAAGTTGTACGTGTGTTGGTTTTTAATGTAGTTGTATTAACTTGTATTTACTCATTTGTTTGGCTGATGAAGGCTTTATAGTGGTGACAGTGATTCTCTAACTTGTGATTGGATCTTGCAGAGCTGGTCTCTTTCATTGTGGTTTTTGTGTCTCTTTCAAAGTGAAACGTTTCCCCAGTGTAGTACTCGCGTTACCATCAACATTAACGCCTGTTGGGTTATGAATTACTTAACAATTGTGTGCCTTGTGTATTGACTAATTTCAGAAATGTGGCCACGCCATGTTTTCCTTCGCCAATCATTCATTCTCCATTAATTGTAATTAACAAATGGGGAGGCAAGACAGTATCAAAATAATAAAAGACAAATATATGACGGAGAGTGGCACGGGTGAAGCGATGCCACGAGCAGCTGAGCGCCGGAGAAGCTCAGAAAACTATCAAGAAAATATCTCCAGATCATAATCGGATTTTCTTCCCGATGGAAGATTCTCCTGAAACAACTAATATCTCATTCACCGCGCGGATCGATGTCAAATAACGGCGCACTGCGGTCACTAGTGAGCTCCAGATATTACTGCGCCAAGTTCCACCAATCCGCGCCTACCAGAGCCTGGTCACGTGGCCACACAGACAGGCCAGACTTCCAATGGACGGAACAATGTTTCCTTTTCATGAGAGTTTCAATCGGAAACTGTGGCTGTTCTTTATCTAACTTCCGCGCTTCATGATTACCCCGGCAACTTTGAATAATCTCGGATTTCATTCACTCTCCGCCCTTTCCTTCATTCATCCGTCTGAAATTCGATGCTCGTAATTATTTTCCAGATATGGACTTATAGAAAACCAGGTGGATTGTGACAAAGGTATTACATATCTTGTGATATTGTTGGTTGTCGGCGGCGAATACATCCTCGCAGGGGTATGTATTACCTGGGGATTTGTTTGTTTAGTTCTTGGCTTATTTATTTCATGTTGGCTATTGTCCGACTCTGCCGAGATTTGTAGAAACGGCAGATTATGTCATTGATTTATCCAATATAAACATATGTTAGACATTACATCTATTACAGTTGGTATATCAAATATAGATTATTTTGCCCAACAAGGTTCACCTTATATATATATATATATATATATATATATATATATATATATATATATATATATATATATATATATATATATATATATATATATATATATATATATATATATATATTGGGCATGTTATGAGAAGAAATGAATTGGAGAACTTGGTGACAACTGGCAAGATCGAAGGGAAGAGACCGCGGGGAAGACCGAGAAGTAAATACCTGGATGGCTTGGCCACCTGGCATGGTCGAGACAGGAACACGAAGTTGATACACGACTCTGGTGATCGAGTGAGATGGTAAAACATGACCGCCCACGCTTATCGGCATGGCACATGATGGATGGATGGAAGATGGCGGCGACGTAGCGGTGTTTTGTTCAGAGGACGCAAGTTTTGTGTTTTTCTGGGGAGGATGTGTTTTTATTTCGTATTCGTTTGCGTAAGTTGTTCACAAGAAACCACGGAAGGCAGGTGGTGGATGAAATTTCGAGGGCAGTCGACAGATACTTGTTGGTTATGGTCTCAAGTTTCGCGACGGTAGGCGGAAGATCTCTATCGAGACAATGACTACTGTAACCGACCAGTATAGTCACTGCCAGGAAGGAAAGCAACGGCAAACTACCTGCTTTAAAGTTGCCTAGATTATCATGATTCGCTAATTACAGATCGTCCCAAGAAAATGACAGGGACACTTAAATTAACAACATGGAATATTCGGACGTTAAGCGGAAAATTAGATAACATCAAACAAGAAATGGAAAGAGAGAAGATTAATATATTAGGAATGTGAGAGACGAGATTGAAAATGGCAGGGATTAAGACATGGAATATTTTTTAATGATTTCTTTCTGGAGGAGAAGAGTGGCAAAGAGGCGTATAAATTAGCTTGGATCGGCAAACATCAAAATCTGTTCATGTATACTGGGCTGTGCTAGACAGGGTTCTATTGGTAACATTAATAGGCAGACCTTTTAACATAAACGACATTCAAATATATGCCCCAGTAGGAGAATGCGGTGAAGATAGTATAGAAGAATTTTATAATTGCATTGAGTCTGCTTTGAGGAAATGTAAAACTTCAGAAATAAATATCATAGTGGGTGACTTCAATGCAAAGGTAGGAAATAAAGACGATGGGTTCACGGTAGGCAGCCATGGTTAGGGAGAGCAAAACGAAAGAGGATATAGACTTGTAGTTTAGTTTAGTTTAGTTTAGTCGTTGGATCAACATCTCGGCACACGGTTTAACCCATAAGTGCTCCGAGTTCCTCCAAACTCAAACCTGAGTCTGGAGAAACTCAGCTCAATGCACGAACTCCGTTGCATCAGCGTGGATCCTGAAATACTTTGGGTAAATTTTTAACTCGAAATTTTGCCCGGGCAGTGCCATCAGGCTACTCTTTTTCGATTTCCAACTGCCAAGGGATTTTTTACGTGCGCAACAATACACACGGGCGTCCGATCTCACTACTCAGAGACCACGGGAAATGTTATTACTGGAAGTCCAGGTGGATTTTTTAAATAAATCCCGGTCCTCACCGGGGCCTGAACCCGGGACCGCCAGCACTCGAGGCGGACACCATACCTCGAGACCACTCAGCCTCCCTGACTAGAAGACTTGTAGAATGGGTAAAAGAGTAGGAAATGATTGTAGGAAACACCTGGTTTAAACAACATTCTAGAAGATTATGAACATGTAGGAGTCCCGACAGCAAGATTAGAAACCAGACTGATTACATTCCGATTAGCAGAAAGTTTCAAAATGCGTTAACAATCGTAAAAAGAGTTCCGAATGCAGACTGCTACAGTGATCACAGATTGATTACAGACACACTGAGGGTAAAGTTAAAGAAAGTCAAGTATACAATAGGAAACATTAAATATTATATGTGTACATTAAAACATGACAATGGAATACAAGACAATTTTGACACAACAGTAAAGAGCAGGTTTGATATAGCATCATCATCAATCAGGTGCCGTCTCTGCAATGAAGGTTGGCTGCAATGGATCTCCAACACTGTCTGTCTCTCGCCCTGACTGTTTTAATGCGTTATTAATCTCTCTAGATGTTAATACTGATTTCATCCCGTTGAAAGCATTTTTTGCCATTCCTATTCTCTTTTTGATTTCCATTTCACTTCTGCCATCATCTGTTATTATATGTTTGATATATAGGAAGGTGTTATTCACAGTGCGCTGCGAATAATACTGAGCGTTATTCAAATATATATATATATATATATATATATATATATATATATATATATCTATCATATATATATATATATATATATATATATATATATATATATATATATATATATATATATATATATATATATATATATATATATATATATATATATAAATTGTTATTATTATGTTAGCTATGTATTATACATTCTAATATTTATTTGCGTGAAATAGGGCGTTCTTGCAATTTTTCCCTTTCTTAATAAACAAAAAAGAGGGCGGGGAGGGGTAGGATTATTCGGTTATTTGTATCTGTGTACATTATTACCCTGATCTGAAGTATTTTAAAGATATGGAATAATCCATTTAGTTCTGTGTGCAGTTCCTAGCCCTAACCCTAACCCTAACCCGAAACTTGAAAAGAACGCGCCTTTTTCTATAGCAATTTTCGAACATAAACGTCACGTGACCAGCCGCGCCTGTGAATAACACTGAGCGTTATTCACAGCGCACTGCGTATAATCACTTTGTTGATATATTGTCCTATCTTGATATCTTTTTTTAAGATGTCGATGATGAATGGGAAATGATGAAGAATTCGGTCAGTTTGGCTGCAGAAACAACTATTCCAAAATTAAAGAAAGTGAGTCGTAGATATGGATGACTGTAGAAATTTTACAACTAACTGAAACAAGAAGACACAACAAAAATAATCCTCCCAAATGTGAAGAAATTCACAAAACAGTCAGAACATTATGTAATGACGCAAAATAAGCATGGCTTGATAAATATTGCATAGAAATTTAAAAACAATATCGCAGTAAAAAATACCACATTAATAATGCACAAAAGAATTCAGGAACTTACTAATAAAAGAACACATACATCAACAGGCTACCGAAAAATAAAAGATGGAAATATCATAATAGAAAAAGATCAAATTTTACATGAATGGTCAGATTGTGTAAAACAAAACAAAAGACCTGTATGGTGATAACAGAGAAGAGCGGTATGGTGGAGCCTCGGAATGTGAGCAACATCGCACTATTAGTATAATGAGTCACATCACGAAGATGTTGCTAATAATGATCATGCAAAGAGTTAAGAAAATAAACCTGAAATAGGAGAAGACCAATGTGGGTTTGTAGAAGGCAAGGGTACAGTAAATGCTGCGTATACACTGACGGACAGTAATTGAACGTTTTATAGAAGTAAACAAGGATATACATCTTTGATTTATTGACTACACAAAGGCTTTCGATAGAGTAAGACATGTCAACATGGTAGAGATGCTTGCAGATCTACAAATTGATGGGAAAGACTTATAAAAAACATATATTGGAAACAACAAAGTTGCCAAAAGGATTGATAATGAAGTGGGTCAATATCAGCCTATTAAGAGAGGTGTGATACAGGGATTTGTAATGTCTTCAGATCTTTTTACCTTCATCTCATCTCATCATGTTCCTCTTGTACCTTGCGGTGTCGAGGTGAAATATGAACAGTGGGAGAGTGCCCGCTTATGGGTATCGATACTCCCATGGACTCTGTTATTTCCTGCGTCCATCGTTTACTTGGTCGGCCTTTTCCTCTGCTTCCCTCTGGTCTGTACATCATTGCTTGTTGTGGTATACTGTTAGTTGGTAATCTACTACCATGGCCAAATCATTTTACTTGCTGCCTTCTAATAAAATCTAGTGCAGCTATATCCCCCACTTTAGTCCTGATTTCTTCATTTCTGATCTTATCTCTTCTTGATACATTGAGTATTCTTCTCAGGAATCTCATTTCTGTTGTTGTGATATTTCTTTTCTCTTTTTCTGTCATTGTCCAGGTTTGGCATTGGTAACATAGAGTTGGTAGGAACATTGTGTTGTAAAGCGCTTTCTTAGTAGCTACTGATACATGTTTGTACTTTAGTATTGGTGCCATTTGTCCAATGAGTTGATTTGCCTTATTGCATCTACTTTCAATCTCGTCTTATGATTTGCCATTTGATGATATTATACTTCCTAGGCACTTGAAACTCGTTACTTGTTTCATGGGATGTTCGTTTGAGTGAATCGTTGTTGCTTTTTCTTTTTTAGTTTTAGTCAATACCTACGGTTTACTTGTGCTAATTTTCATGTTATGTTCCCTACACATTTCGATTAGACTATTCATGTTGTCTTGTAATTCAGCTTCTGATATTGCTATTAGTGCTTGGTCGTTCCTGTCAAAGTCTCACATGGAGTCGGTATGGACATAAAGATAGAAGGGATTTATAGAAGGGATATAACCCCAATATAAGGGAACTAAATAGACTCACTCGAATGCTCGAACAATCTAGAGCCTTCGAGAAGGATAGGTCAGTTTGCCTACAGCTCCGTGGACACAGGTGGAACCCGCCTACCGCGTGCCAGGACCTGTTCCACGAGAAGCTCGAAGAGAGTTACAGCCCGTGTCCGACCGAGACACGGTAGGGGGCAGACGGCGACTGGACACCGAAGGAGAAACAGGGCTTAGCTTAAGGGGGACTTGATAGATAGAAACCAAGTGTATTTAAGGATTGTTAATCATAAGATAGATGATAGAGTTTGCTGTGATGATTATGTGTATGATCGTTTTGTTATGAACTCCTATGATATTGTAATTAGTGTAACTGGCTGCGAAACCCATTCTTCGCCAGCTTACTGTGAATAAATTATATCAGATAGTATCAGAATGGAGTTTGTTGCCTGTCTGAACCCGAGTTTCATTTCCCTAGGTCTCTAGGACGTTGACAGGCTATTTGGGGGCTCGTCCAGGATCCATATGATAAAAGGTATTGTCAAGTTTTTTACTTTTGTTCAGCGTACGGGCATTTAGCGGACGTTGTGACGTACGCAAGATGATGAAACAGGCCAATGCAGCATTAATAGATACATCTACGGATAAAGAAATCGAAGAGCTGAATTAATGTGACATCCAGAATGAAAGTGAGAATGAATCAGGGAATGCTGTAGAAATCATTAATACCATCAATGATAATACATGTAACACATGTAAAAAGTTCCAGTTGGATACCACCCTGGAATGTGGCCATACAATCCCTATATCCAACGAAATGGCCAACGCAGCCTTAGCGTCAAAAGGCAAGTTAAAATTTCTAAAAGGTTTTGTGAATAACAAACTATGTACAATCATGCGTGATAACGGAGCGACTCTGGTTGGAATTAAAAGGACTTTAATTAATGACAAAGACTACACACACGACTATGTGACATGTCGCACATTCGCAGGTACCATCGAAAGATACCCCCTAGAATGGCCGAAATTCAAACACCTTTTGTGTCAGGACAAGTGCTATGCGCGGTGTTAGAAGATCCTTGCGAAGATATTATTCTTGGAAATCTTCCCAACATAAGATCCGGTTCTGAAGAAGATATCAAAGAATGGGAACGAAAAAACTGCATCCAAACCTCAAGCAGTGATTCCAGAACGAAAGAACACATTTGTATGTCTCAAACTGCCAAAAGCATAAGGGAGACCACCGATGACGGAATTCCAAACGAATTCACAGAGGTGCACAACACAGGGGCGGTTGAATCTTTCAATGACACCATCAGCATAAAACCTCGAATTGAGGATGCCATCGAAGAGCAAAATTGTGAACCTGTAAATGTGCAACAACAGACAGAATACGCCAATGTAGTGACAAGACAAATGACTAACAAAACCCACGACTAACAACTTCACGAGTCGCTACAAATTATTTCACCCAATATTACCACCACTGAGTTTATCCAAGAACAAAAAACAGATTCAACCCTTTCACATTACTTCAGACTAGTAGGATTAAAACCAAAATTGAAAAAAAAACGCCTCTTGGACTTTCAAACTAAATAACAATATTTTAACGAGGTTATATACCAGAGATCAAGCCACGATACAACAAGTGGTTTTACCTCAGTTACACCGTGATAAAGTGCTTCATATAGCCCACGACTCACCTTTCGGTGGTCACATGGGTTATGAGAAAACCAGGGCCAGAGTCCTGAGCCAATTTTATTGGCCTAAATTTTGCCAGCACATAAAAAAACTATTGTAAGTCTTGTGACATCTTTCAGAAACTAATCAAAAAGGGGAAAAACCCTACTGCAGAAGTTCAATCAACCACAACTGCCTCAAGACCATTTCAAATAGTTGCGGTTGATTTAGTGGGACCTATTAAACCACATTTCAAACAGAGGAAATCGTTACATTTTTACACTCGTTGATCTGTGTTCAAGATGGGCAGAAATGATTCCGTTAAAATCAATCTCCTCTAAAGATGTGACGGATGTATTTTTACAAATATTCTCCCGTTTTGGCTTTCCGGAGAAGATAATATCAGATAGAGGAACGCAATTCATCTCTAATGCCACTCAATCGGTAACTAAGTTACTCGGCATAAAACAATGTTTTACAAGCCCCTACAGACCATCCGCGAACGGAATTTGCGAAAAATTAAACGGGGACCTAAAACATATGTTAGCCAAAGTGACAGCTGAAAATCCAGCCGATTGGGATACACTTCTCCCAACGGTGCTATTCGCTTATAGAGAAGTGCCGCATTCGAGCACTGGGTTCTCTCCTTTTGATATAATATATGGAGCAAATCCAAGAGGACCTCTCTCTATTTACAGAGATATGATATCACAACCCGTAAACACCCTACTACCACTTTCCACCTATGATTTAGTCACTAACACCAGAGACAAAATCATTAGATCCTGTATAATAGCCAGAACATCTTTACAGGAGAAAGGTTTTATATACAGGCAATACGCCAATAAGGGTGCAAGAACGATTGTATTACAACCCAACCAAGAGGTGTTGTTATTATTACCTGACAAGAGAGATTTACTTTCAACCTCTTGGCAAGGACCATTTAGAGTTACCAGAAGAATTTCGGAAGTTGATTACGAAATTTCTTTAAATGGCAAATGGAAAATTGTCCATTTAAGCATGTTAAAACCGTATTATTCCAGAAATAACAGTGACATGGACAACCAGACAGATAACAGGGGACAATAACAAGAACGACAACCAAAACGAACCGACCGCTCCAACCAGACTTCTGAACGACACTACTATAAACGAAAATCTAGACGAATCTACAGTAACGACACATTCTCTTGACAACGAAGACGATGAAGACAATTGCACATTAGCGACAATTTTTCCTAACGACGAAGACGACGAAATCAACGACACATTAGCAACAATTATTCTTGACGATGACGACAGTGACGTTGAGGACAATTTACAAACAGTAGCATCAGTAATAAATCAGACTGACATAGACAACATTGAAATTCCTGTACCCATCATAAACGACAACGGTACAGTACAAGACATAAAAATCTCCGACACTTTGACACAACCGCAACGACAAGACATTCTGTCTCTTCTTAACGACTATAAAACTACCTTCTCAAACAGACCTGGACGGACTGACAAAATAACGCATTCCATCATCTTGACAGATTTAACACTTATCAAGTGTAGACCATACTCAATTCCATTACATTATAGGTCAAATCTGGACAAGGAAATATTAGACTTAGAACGAAACAAAATAATACAAAAATCTATGTCCGAGTACTCTTCTCCAATCGTCCTCGTGAAAAAAAAGGACGAAACCATTCGTTTATGCATAGACTACAGAAAAGTCAACATAGTAACAACGACAGATGCTGAACCAATGTACAGTTGTGAAGACCTTATTTTAAATATGTCTAAATCATCTATTTTTTCTAAACTTGATTTAACGAAAGGATACTGGCAGATACCATTATCTCCCTCTTCAAGGCATATAACCGCATTTTCAACACCGTTGGGCTTATATGAATGGAGATATCTTCCTTTTGGCCTGAAAAACGCACCTGCCACATTTGTTAGATTAACCAGACTTCTATTACACGGCATCAAGGATGTACAGTCTTATATAGATGATATTTGTATCCATTCTACAGACATGACTTCTCATTTAGCAACACTCCGACAAGTCTTCAATCAAATTCTTCTTTTTGGACTCACTGTCAAACCTTCCAAGGTTGAAATAGGCTATAGACAGATAGACTTCTTAGGTCATAGAATTTCAGAAGGTAAACTACTCACAGATGATAGAATTGTATCAAAATTCCTGAACCATCAAGTACCAACTACAAAAAAAAAAAACAACAGGCCAGGAGTCTTTTAGGGCTCGTAAACTATTATGCCAAATTTATACCAAACTGGGCAGAAATCACATCAGTTTTTTTCAAATTTGTTGACCAAAAGTCAACCAGATAAACTATGTAAGAGTATCAGTTTAGAGGATGCAATTTGCAAATTGAAATCCATTTTTTCCAATCCACCCATACTGAGATTACCAAACATAGATTTACCATTTATATTAACCACAGATTCAAGTGCTATCGCGATCGGAGGATGTCTGATGCAAGAATATGAAGGCGTGAAACATCCAATCCTGTATGTCAGCCGTAAATTGAAAGCGGCGGAAACCAGGTATTCCACAGCTGAGTTGGAAGCCTTAAGTTTGGTTTTCTGTGTTCTTCGATTATCTAAGTTCCTCTTAGGCACCCACTTCGTTGTCTTGACAGATAATGCGCCACTGCTGGTCATTAAAGAAGGCAATCCAAAGAACCATAGATTAGCAAGATGGTGTCTTCTGTTACAGGATTTCGATTTTGAAATCCATCATATTAAAGGCACAGATAATGTAATTGCCGATATTTTATCAAGATTACCCAATGCACCAGCAGATTGACACTATTTACGTTGATTAGTGGCCATATGATAAGCTGTGATATTTTATTCTGTTGCATAAAATTCAGTGTACCTCTACACTTACTGTAGAACTGTAGAAGTGTCGACAGCCTATTCAATACGCTATTTATAGCTATCACAAACATGAAACGTTGAGAACCACTAAGTTGTATTACGCCACATTGGCAATTAGCAGTGCATCAGAAACAATCCGAACTGTGGATATTAAAATTTGTGAATTTATTTCATCAACCACAGAACATAAAGTTACCATGCGAATATTAAGAACTTTGCATACGAGTGAATTCAATGGACTTCGCCAACTAACGGAACAGAACATCGCACATAACCGCAACGATATAGTATGACTATTACGACATATGAGAGACAACAACACAGGAATGTGACACCAATACGTTACCTATAAACTGTAACATTATTTGAAAACACACGGACAAAGAACGACAACACACGGATCGTCGATGGATTTAATTAATTTAATGTTATTAGTTAAATATGTATTACATTTTTGCATTACTATATACATAAAATATGTGAACATGTCAATTTTTCATTTTCTATCATAATATGTCATAAACATTTTCATTCATGTTTAAAATTTTCTTCCAAAAAACTGTTTCAATTTAACTTATAAACCATTTGTTATCACCAGTACAAATAGTACTTGGCGCTTTGAATATAACATATCGCCAGTCTCTTTTTTCTAAGGGCGACAACATTTACCTCAACTTAATTTGTATATTTTAACAAAATACTATATTGAATGAAAGGTGTACGAATCAGAGAGTAAATGAATTAAATGAGAGAGCGATATACTGAGCGGACAAATTGTACGCAAAAAGTATTCATTTTAATTTGTCTGCGTTTTTGATGTAAAATGTAACACTTGTCTAAATTGTGTATACATGTCTAGTATTAAATAGAATAGGTTCATTCTAAGAATCACTGTTTGAATACCCTGTTCATGCGTTACACAAATGGCGTAATTCATGACAAAGGATATTCCAGCTCGTGACACTTAGAGGTATACTACACACCACATACACACACGTAGCACACACTTTATACATTAGGTAAGACATACTCATAAAACTAAACACTAACAATTAAATCACATACATTTTATTATAGCAAGTAACAAGGCAGTAAACACACTAACAGGCAAACAAGAACATAAGTAGTTACTTGGGAGAAAACAAGAGTATATATATATATATATATATATATATATATATATATATATATATATATATATATATATATATATATATATATATATATATATTGGGCACTATAAAACATACGGAAGTAAAAGTGTATCAAAATACACATTTAGGACAAGAATTGCAGGTGTTCTTAAATAAGCCAAGACAATTCGTCTTGTTGAAACTCTCTAATACAGAGTTCAATATCCTGGTATCATATGGATACTTGAGAAGGGCGCGGTTGCAAATACAACTGGAAGCGTCAGGGAACTTCAGTCGGATAAGCATGTTTAATAATATGGAAGAGATAGGAGCTCTTCAGCAATCACCCTGAATTGTTGTACGGGGAAATACATGAGTTATTCGTGCAGGTATATAGATTACCAAGTTCCCATCCACGAAACTACCACCACCAACTTCATGTGATCCTATGACAGAATTAGTACAGACTAATTACCATATAGTAACCCATAAGAGCGGGGAGGGGAACCCTGTCAAAGTCTCACATGGAGTCGGTATGGACATAAAGATAGAAGGGATTTATAGAAGGGATATAACCCCAATATAAGGGAACTAAATAGACCCACTCGAATGCTCGAACAATCTAGAGCCTTCGAGAAGGATAGGTCAGTTTGCCTACAGCTCCGTGGACACAGGTGGAACCCGCCTACCGCGTGCCAGGACCTGTTCCACGAGAAGCTCGAAGAGAGTTACAGCCCGTGTCCGACCGAGACACGGTAGAGGGCAGACGGCGACTGGACACCGAAGGAGAAACAGGGCTTAGCTTAAGGGGGACTTGATAGATAGAAACCAAGTGTATTTAAGGATTGTTAATCATATGATAGATGATAGAGTTTACTGTGATGATTATGTGTATGATTGCTTTGTTATGAACTCCTGTGATATTGTAATTAGTGTAACTGGCTGCGAAACCAATTCTTCGCCAGCTTACTGTGAATAAATTATATCAGATAGTATCAGAATGGAGTTTGTTGCCTGTCTGAACCCGAGTTTCATTTCCCTAGGTCTCTAGGACGTTGACAGTTCTCTAATGGTTAGATTTGCAGATGGCTCCTATTCTGTGTTCTCGTCATGCTGTGTTCTTGCGGTCTCTGTTTGGCTGGTTTCTTTACATATGTTGTCTATATATGTTATGAACCAGAGAGGGGGCAGGACACAACCTTGTCGTACTCCAGACCTTATGGTGAAGAATTATGAGTGTCCTCCAGTTGCTCTCACTATGCATTCACTGTTGTTGTATAAACTTCTACATAGGTTTGTTCATATACGTAGTCATATAAGCTCTCCCGTTCCCGACTGTCTGTTTATCTGTCTGTCTGTCTGACCCGGCCCGGCTTCACCCAGTCCCTGGTGGGGAGCATGTCATTTAATTCATTCATATAAGTAGTAAAATAAGCTTCCGTTCCCGACTATTTGTCTGTCTGTCTATCTATCTGACCCGGCGTGGTTTCGCCTGTAAACAGTAACTTAAAAGAATGTCCTTCCACACACCATTCATTATTTTTAATGAAAACTGTTTTTATTCACCGACATGACAGTTGATAAGTTTTGTAAGCAGAAATAGATGGGTTACAATGTTATGCATTATGCATTATTTTTATGCAAACTTTGAAAATGCCTTAAAGATTATATCATTATTTATTATAACTCATATGCCTAAAAATAACTATAGACAAAGAGTTTAATAATAGTGCAAGTAAGTCCAACAATATGACTATAAAGTATATAGAAATGTTATTAAAAGTTATGCCCCTTGAAATAACTTTTCTAGAGTGAAGTCCCCCTGCTATATAGACATTATATAATGAAAATGGAAAAGTAACTGTTATTAAATAAGTAGAAGATTTTACACTAAGAAACTATTATAGTCGGTTGCACAGGAATGAAAGGAAGACGTGTAGAAAATTTCATCTCAATCGGATGTACCGTTATCGAACGCATCCAATACATAAATCCCCACAAACACACAAAGCCACATACACTCTGTTTTATATATATATATATATATATATATATATATATATATATATATATATATATATATATATATATATATGTGTGTGTGTGTGTGTGTGTGTGTGTGTGTGTGTGTGTGTGTGTGTGTGTGTGTGTGATGTGTGTGTGAGTGTTTGTGTTATAGATATATATATTGCTGGCACCTTGCCGTCTTGACAGACGATAGTTTGTAAACTGGAATTATACCTCTGCATATCACAAAGCTTGGGCTTTGGGCGTGTTGCCCACGCAGCATGATCCAACTGGTTCTATACAACATGAAAGAGCTATATAGCTATTGCTCGGGCCGGAGGGAGAATTGTGAAGGAGGACTCTGGTGCTTTCACTGAAACCACAAGTAGCGTGACTATGGAAGTCATGGCAGTAAGTAAAGCAATAACATGGCTCGAGACACAGACATTCACTAGGGCTTGTTTCCTTAGCGACTCAATGAATATGATCAAGAGGATAGAGGACGGGTCGATCCGAAGAGAATGGTTGCTGCCTCTGGAGCGGTCTCGACTGGCAAAGATTAGTTTCATTTTCGTGCCAGGGCATGCGGGAGTACAAGGAAATGAGCGGGCTGACAAGCTCGCAGGTGAGGCTACGGCGAAGGGCGGACGCAGCCATGGATCAGGCTAACATTCTGAATGCTTTACGAGAAGTAATACTTTTGCGTGAACCAAGTGATGACTGTGAATCTACAACCATGGCCAGACTGCGAGAACAGCAAATTAAAAGAGGAGTGGCCAAACAAGAACACTACGCAGGAAGCCAAAGAAGATTGATAAACCAACACAGAACTGGTGTCGTTAGCCGCTACACGCTGCGGGATTTGCTGAGGAGGGGATCCGAGCACTTATGGACTGAATGGTTCGATGTGCAATGAGGATGATCTTTCGACTAACTAACTAACTATGAAAGAGCTTTTTTTTTTTACTTGTTTACTTTCAATGATAGTGACTTATTGCAGAAAACGATTTTAATGTGGTAGAATGCAGTTCCTATTCTGCTATTTATCTCAATGATGCATCTTCCATCTGATCTTATCCATGTGCCTAAATATCTGAATTTCTACACTTGTAACAAAATAACATCCTGTACTTTAATTGCACATTTAGGCACAATCTGTTTCTTTGAAGTCACCATGACACCTGTATTTCTATTATTCAAACTAAAGCCCATTCTTTCACTCTCAACAACCACTGTATCTATTATTGCCTGTAGATCGTTCTGCCTTGTTGCTGTTGAAACGGTTTCGTCAGCATAACGTAAATTATTTATATTATGCCCACCAACCAGGATCCCTGGCGTATTTTCTGTGAACGACAGCCATTCCTGCATCTTGCTTCACGATAGCACATTTTTGATGACGTCATGTTCTTCATTTTTCAAAATTGTTCTGCATACAAAGTATAGTGAAACTCTACAAATACTTTTGCCGTCAAGTGTCGTGGGAAGGAATAATTGGCACTGGGTGGCACTGGATAGTTTCATTCCGTGTGATTGTGCAATGTCTTTAATGTCCTCAACCCATGTCCTTTTCAGGCATCCTCGCAGACAGATAGATGTTCTTTGATGTAGGGTCCGTGCTGGTAGTTGATAGTGTTACATTCTAACGAGACGGCCGAACCATTTGATCTTCTGTTTTTCAATATATGTGGCACAAGGTATTGATCCCCCTGTTGTTCTGATAACACCAATTCTCATTCGGACTCAGATAGTTAATTTGGCAGCTCTCCTCAAGCATCCCATATCGCAGGTGTTGGTGTTGGTGTAAGTGTGACTTGGATCATGTCCAAGTGTGACATTAGTAGCATATTGTTGGTAACACCAAGTTATTTATTATCTATCGTTTTGTAAACATGGGGTTGGTGTAAACAAGCTATTTATTATCTACCGTTTTGTGGACATAAGGTTGGTGTAAACAAGCTATTTATTATCTATCGTTTTGTAAACATGGGGTTGGTGTAAACAAGCTATTTATTATCTATCGTTTTGTGGACATAGGGTTGGTGTAAACAAGCTATTTATTATCTATCGTTTTGTAAACATGGGGTTGGTGGAAACAAGCTATTTATTATCTATCGTTTTGTGGACATAGGGTTGGTGTAAACAAGTTATTTATTATCTATCGTTTTGTAAACATGGGGTTGGTGTAAACAAGCAATTTGTTATCTATCGTTTTGTGGACATAGGGTTGGTGTAAACAAGTTATTTATTATCTATCGTTTTGTAAACATGGGGTTGGTGTAAACAAGCTATTTGTTATCTATCGTTTTGTGGACATAGGGTTGGTGTAAACAAGTTATTTATTATCTATCGTTTTGTGGACATAGGGTTGGTGTAAACAAGTTATTTATTATCTGTCGTTTTGTAAACATGGGGTTGGTGTAACAAGCTATTTGTTATCTATCGTTTTGTGGACATAGGGTTGGTGTAAACAAGCTATTTATTATCTATCGTTTTGTGGACATAGGGTTGGTGTAAACAAGCTATTTATTATCTATCGTTTAGTAAACATGGGGTTGGTGTAAACAAGCTATTTATTATCTATCGTTTTGTGGACATAGGGTTGGTGTAAACAAGCTATTTGTTATCTATCGTTTTGTAAACATGGGGTTGGTGTAAACAAGCTATTTATTATCTATCGTTTTGTGGACATAGGGTTGGTGTAAACAAGCTATTTATTATCTATCGTTTTGTGGACATAGGGTTGGTGTAAACAAGCTATTTGTTATCTATCGTTTTGTAAACATGGGGTTGGTGTAAACAAGCTATTTGTTATCTATCGTTTTGTAAACATGGGGTTGGTGTAAACAAGCTATTTATTATCTATCGTTTTGTGGACATAGGGTTGGTGTAAACAAGCTATTTATTATTTATCGTTTTGTAAACATGGGGTTGGTGTAAACAAGCTATTTATTATCTATCGTTTTGTGGACATAGGGTTGGTGTAAACAAGCTATTTATTATCTATCGTTTTGTGGACATAGGGTTGGTGTAAACAAGCTATTTATTATCTATCGTTTTGTGGACATAGGGTTGGTGTAAACAAGCTATTTGTTATCTATCGTTTTGTAAACATGGGGTTGGTTTAAACAAGCTATTTATTATCTATCGTTTTGTGGACATAGGGTTGGTGTAAACAAGCTATTTATTATCTATCGTTTTGTGGACATAGGGTTGGTGTAAACAAGCTATTTGTTATCTATCGTTTTGTAAACATGGGGTTGGTGTAAACAAGCTATTTATTATCTATCGTTTTGTGGACATAGGGTTGGTGTAAACAAGCTATTTGTTATCTATCGTATTGTGGACATAGGGTTGGTGTAAACAAGCTATTTGTTATCTATCGTTTTGTAAACATGGGGTTGGTGTAAACAAGCTATTTATTATCTATCGTTTTGTGGACATAGGGTTGGTGTAAACAAGCTATTTGTTATCTATCGTTTTGTGGACATAGGGTTGGTGTAAACAAGCTATTTATTATCTATCGTTTTGTTGACATAGGGTTGGTGTAAACAAGCTATTTGTTATCTATCGTTTTGTAAACATGGGGTTGGTGTAAACAAGCTATTTATTATCTATCGTTTTGTGGACATAGGGTTGGTGTAAACAAGCTATTTGTTATCTATCGTTTTGTGGACATAGGGTTGGTGTAAACAAGCTATTTGTTATCTATCGTTTTGTAAACATGGGGTTGGTGTAAACAAGCTATTTATTATCTATCGTTTTGTGGACATAGGGTTGGTGTAAACAAGCTATTTGTTATCTATCGTTTTGTGGACACAGATATGTATGGATATTTCAGGATGGGTGATAGTTGATCGACTTCATTGCACCAAGTTTTATCCTATATGACTTGGTGTCTTTTCTCACGGGCCAACTGTCGAAAGCGTCACACAAAGCACGAACTCCGTAGCTCCAGCGACGACCTCCAGGAGTCTCCGAGAAAATAGCACTCGCTAACCGAAACGACGCAGCTTGTAATCGAACCCACGACCTTCGGAACGTGACGCATGTGGTGTAACAACTTCGCCACGGATTCTCCCTTACACGTGTTACTGCAGCAACTGTCCGTCATTGTAGTCATGAAACAAGAAACAGGAGACTGCCCTACGGATATGAAGCAAACAGAAGTAATGGTTAAAGCAAAGCCAACGATGAGATCAAAGATCACACAGAAAATTGATCCACCAAGTAATTATTTCGCATATTTGTGGACAGTCATAACATTGGGTGGAAGATGTGCGACAGAGATCTTCTTGTAGTCCATGCCGTGTGGAACTGGCGATCATGTCCATCCACATCCTTCCACATCTCTGATACCAATGTTCCTCCATGACATGTGGAACTGGCGATCATGTCCATCCACATCCTTCCACATCTCTGAATTCGATGTTCCTCCATGAAATGATGTCAAACTGACCAGCATCTTCTATCTTGGTCTCCCCCTGCCTGTCCACCCTTCCCACTTCCTCGTTGTGACGACATACCCCAACTGTCCCCTTCTCGTGACCCAGCAATGAATGTGTACTGTCTTCTTGTGTTACGAGATTACATTTCTCTTTGTGAGTTAACTTCTTTCAAGATATCCTCATTGTGCTTTTTATCTGACACAGGTGTTTTCATAATTTTTCTTTAAAACCACATTTCCGCAGCTTTTCATTGTCCATGAATTGAGCGTCCGTACATCAGGATTGGTTCAGTATAACTCATAAGAACTCTTTTCCTTCGTCTCCAATGAAATAAATCAATTAAGGAGAATATTATTCATATTATTATACCTCATTCGACACCGCAAGATACACGAGGAACAAATTGAGATGATATAGGATTATTCATCTTGTTAAATTTTGCCTTTGATTGAGCTATCTCGAAGTCCATTAACATTGCCGGGTCTGTATCCATTTGGGTCTGTCCGTTTATACTTTTAAGTTTTTCTACGAACGAACTAACAATCTTTATTTTCAAAGGGTTATAAGCGAATGAAAGTCCCTAGCCGGCGTATTAGGCAAGTTCGCAGAGTTTTGGACACACATCTAGCGCATAGAGGAGTCCAGTCCTTGCTACTACTGGGAACATATTTTTCAAAATTCCTTGAGAAAAGATTACGAACTACTATAGTAGGTGCCTCAGCTACAGCGAAACACAACCTTGGATTGTAGGAAAACAAAGGATACGCAGATGCTATTTTTGCTCTTATATAAATTATAGAAAAAATCAATCGAAATTCAATGAAACACTCCATTTAGCCGTTGTCGACCAAGAAAAGGCATTTCGATAGAGGTAGATGAGAAACAGCTGTGGGAAATCCTTAAACAGTATGGAGTGAGTACACATCTAACAAACCTATGTAGAAGCATATACAAACAACAGTGAATGCATAGTGAGAGCACTGGAGGACACTCAGAACCCTTCACCATAAGATCTGGAAGTTGTGTCCCTGTCCCCTCTCTTGTTCATAACATATATAGACAGTTGTAAGAAACCAGCCAAACAGAGACCGCAAGAACACGCATAACGAGAACACAGAAGAAGAACCATCTGCAAATCTAACCATTAGAGAACTCCTGTTTGCGGACGACCAAGCACTAAAAGCGAAATCAGAAGCTGAATTACAAAACCACATGAATAGTCTAAATGAAATGTGTAGGGAACATAACATGACTGTAACTAAAGAAGAAAAAGCAACAACGATTCACCTAAAGGAACATTCCTTGAAACAAGTAAAGAGTTTCAAGTATCTAGGAAGTATATCATCAAATGGCAGATCAGAAAACGAGATCGAAAATAGATGCAATAAGGCAAACCAACTCATTGGACAAATGGCACCAATACTAAAGAACAAACATGTATCAATAACTACTAAGAAAGCACTTTACAACACAATCTTCCTACCAACTCTATGTTACCAATGCCAAACCTGGACAATGACAGAAAAAGAGAAAAGAAAAATCACAACAGCAGAAATGAGATTCCTGAGAAGAATACTCAATGTCAAGAAAAGATAGATCAGAAATGAAGAAATCAGGACTAAAGTGGGGGTTATAACCGCACTAGATTGCATTAGAAGGCAGCAAGTCAAATGGTTTGGCCATGTAAGTAGGTTACCAACTAACAGTATACCACAACAAGCAATGATGTACAGACCAGAGGGAAGCAGAGGAAAAGGCCGACCACGTAAACTATGGACGCAGGGAATAAAAGAGTCCATGGGAATATTGATACATGAAGCCCATAAGCGGGCACTCTCCAGCTGTTTATACTTCACCTCGACACCACAAGGTACGAGAGGAACATGATGAGATGAGATGAGATGAGATGATGGACGAGCACTCTCCAGTTGTTTATACTTCACCTCGACACCGCAAGGTACAAGAGGAACATGATGAGATGAGATGAGATTGAACTATTTTACATTTAATTTCTTTAATGCGTCTTGCATCTGCTGTTATCAAAGCACCGAAATACTTCAATACGTTGAATTGTTTCAGATTAGTTCCATGCACTGTGATGTTGCTGTTTTTAATAACTATTACTTTTCTTTTTCTGTTATTCAACCCAAGACCTGTGTTTTGACATTCTGTTTCAATTATCTCATCATTTCTTGCAACAGGATTTCATTTTCAGCTACCATCAACAATTCCATTATCATAAGGCTGAATGTTTATTCTATGCCCGACAGCTGATATCCCTGACCTTTCTTGCCTGGATATCATTATTATAACCCTGTACAAATTGAAAAGATCGGGTGACAGTACACAACCCCGTCAAACACCTTGTTTAATATGTTGAACAGTTCCTAATTGGTTGTCTGTTCTTATGGCTGCTTTTTGTTGCCATTACATGTTCTTTCTTTATTATAACTTGCCGTATGGTGTGTAATATCACATACATGTTGTATCATTCTGCACATATATTCTGTGACTTGTCGTTGCTCCTCAACATCCTTGCACTGAGTGTTTAGCCAGACTTCTTTCGCTGTCTTATATTAAGAGAAGAATAGGCCAAGCAAACACTGCTTTCCAGAAGATGAATGACATCTTTTGTGATACGTCACTTGCAGTTAATGTCAGAAAATGAATGGCATCTTGTGTGATACGTCACTTGCATTAAATGTCACAAAATGAATGGCATCTTGTGTGAAATGTCACTTCCAATAAATGTCAGAAGATGGATGGCATCTTGTGTGATGCCTCGCTTGCAATGAATGTCAGAAGGAAAGAGTTAGCTTCTATGTGGAGTCCGCTCCGCTGTAGGCCGGTGAATCTTGCAATGTGAACTACCACATTCACAAAAACTTAGGGGGGAGCGGAGGTGCGGCTACTGAGACCAATTTTGCCATGAACCATTGTGTCCATGTTTAGCAGTGCCTCATCTTGCCGCAGTCTATACGCTGGTAGTTGTAGCCCCAGGGTGTCAGCAAGTGTATGACGCTGCCATGGCAGTCGATCATCAACTTATGTATCTGCTTCCTCTGTGGTTAGTGAGCCCAGTGTCAAAGTTCTACGACTTCAAACCAGCCGCAGACATATCGCTTTGCGTTGATTACGATGGTTGAGAGTCGGCCGCTCGGACATCTGCTGAACGTGTAATTGCCTAGTACATCCCAAACGAGCAATAAATACTGGGTTTGACTGCCACGTCCATTAAAAACAACATGCAGCTAACCGAATCTAATGTGTAAAAGCACTGCCGTTCACTCCCGACAGGGCTGTCACTAACCGAACCTCCTGTGTAAGGACACTGCTGTTCACTCCCGACAGGGCTGTCACTAACCGAACCTCCTGTGTAAGGACACTGCTGTTCACTCCCGACAGGGCTGTCACTAACCGAACCTCCTGTGTAAGGACACTGCTGTTCACTCCCGACAGGGCTGTCACTAACCGAACCTCCTGTGTAAGGGCACTGCTGTTCACTCCCGACAGGGCTGTCACTAACCGAACCTCCTGTGTAAGGACACTGCTGTTCACTCCCGACAGGGCTGTCACTAACCGAACCTCCTGTGTAAGGACACTGCTGTTCACTCCCGACAGGGCTGTCACTAACCGAACCTCCTGTGTAAGGACACTGCTGTTCACTCCCGACAGGGCTGTCACTAACCGAACCTCCTGTGTAAGGGCACTGCTGTTCACTCCCGACAGGGCTGTCACTAACCGACCTCCTGTGTAAGGACACTGCTGTTCACTCCCGACAGGGCTGTCACTAACCGAACCTCCTGTGTAAGGACACTGCTGTTCACTCCCGACAGGGCTGTCACTAACCGAACCTCCTGTGTAAGGGCACTGCTGTTCACTCCCGACAGGGCTGTCACTAACCGAACCTCCTGTGTAAGGACACTGCTGTTCACTCCCGACAGGGCTGTCACTAACCGAACCTCCTGTGTAAGGACACTGCTGTTCACTCCCGACAGGGCTGTCACTAACCGAACCTCCTGTGTAAGGACACTGCTGTTCACTCCCGACAGGGCTGTCACTAACCGAACCTCCTGTGTAAGGACACTGCTGTTCACTCCCGACAGGGCTGTCACTAACCGAACCTCCTGTGTAAGGACACTGCTGTTCACTCCCGACAGGGCTGTCCACTAACCGAACCTCGTGTGTAAGGGCACTGCTGTTCACTCCCGACAGGGCTGTCACTAACCGAACCTCCTGTGTAAGGACACTGCTGTTCACTCCCGACAGGGCTGTCACTAACCGAACCTCCTGTGTAAGGACACTGCTGTTCACTCCCGACAGGGCTGTCACTAACCGAACCTCCTGTGTAAGGACACTGCTGTTCACTCCCGACAGGGCTGTCACTAACCGAACCTCCTGTGTAAGGACACTGCTGTTCACTCCCGACAGGGCTGTCACTAACCGAACCTCCTGTGTAAGGACACTGCTGTTCACTCCCGACAGGGCTGTCACTAACCGAACCTCGTGTGTAAGGGCACTGCTGTTCACTCCCGACAGGGCTGTCACTAACCGAACCTCCTGTGTAAGGGCACTGCTGTTCACTCCCGACAGGGCTGTCACTAACCAAACCTCCTGTGTAAGGGCACTGCTGTTCACTCCCGACAGGGCTGTCACTAACCGAACCTCCTGTGTAAGGGCACTGCTGTTCACTCCCGACAGGGCTGTCACTAACCGAACCTCGTGTATAAGGACACTGCTGTTCATTCCCGACAGGGCTGTCACTAACCGAACCTCGTGTATAAGGACACTGCTGTTCACTCCCGACAGGGCTGTCACTAACCGAACCTCGTGTATAAGGACACTGCTGTTCACTCCCGACAGGGCTGTCACTAACCGAACCTCCTGTGTAAGGACACTGCTGTTCACTCCCGACAGGGCTGTCACTAACCAAACCTCCTGTGTAAGGGCACTGCTGTTCACTCCCGACAGGGCTGTCACTAACCGAACCTCCTGTGTAAGGGCACTGCTGTTCACTCCGGACAGGGCTGTCACTAACCGAACCTCGTGTATAAGGACACTGCTGTTCATTCCCGACAGGGCTGTCACTAACCGAACCTCGTGTATAAGGACACTGCTGTTCACTCCCGACAGGGCTGTCACTAACCGAACCTCGTGTATGAGGACACTGCTGTTCACTCCCGACAGGGCTGTCACTAACCGAACCTCGTGTATAAGGACACTGCTGTTCACTCCCGACAGGGCTGTCACTAACCGAACCTCGTGTATAAGGACACTGCTGTTCACTCCCGACAGGGCTGTCACTAACCGAAACCTCGTGTATAAGGACACTGCTGTTCACTCCCGACAGGGCTGTCACTAACCGAACCTCGTGTATAAGGACACTGCTGTTCACTCCCGACAGGGCTGTCACTAACCGAACCTCGTGTATAAGGACACTGCTGTTCACTCCCGACAGGGCTGTCACTAACCGAACCTCGTGTATAAGGACACTGCTGTTCATTCCCGACAGGGCTGTCACAAACCACATGAACAGATGTGCGTCTGGTCTTCTGCAGGTTTGATCCCGGGCCAAGCACGCACTCGCTGATGGAGATATCCTACCTGACCTCGATTCTCATCAGCCTCGCCCTGGAGGGCATCGTCAGGTCCTCCCTGGCCATGGAGTACAGTCGTCAGTGTGAGTACATCAATAGTGTGGTCTTCCGTCCTTCTTCCCTTCCTTCCTCCTTTACTCTTTCGTTCTTTCTTTCTTTGTTTCTTCTATATTTATTTATTTCCTTACTCCTTAAATCATCACGGCTTGGAGTGAATGGAACAGCCGGGAATGGCCAGTGGATCTAGTCGATAATCAGGACTACGAGGAAAGGCCAGACGGATACATAATCATATTATAACTGATACTATTAGTATTGGAGCTCTTCACTTGGTGTTGAAGATGAGGATGAAGCACGCATGGGAATTACCGAGTGCTGTGATATCGGTTCTTGACTCAATTCACTCTATTTTCCACTTTCTTTCTGACCTTCCTACTGTCTTTCTTTCTTTGTTTTTGATCTTTACTTATTTCTTACTTTCTTTCCGTCCTTATCTGTTTTTTACTTCTTCAAACAGCATCATCTTCGTTTCTACTTCTTCTCAATCAACATAATATTTGCGATACTATCATCTTATCAACTGCATCATCATCTCCTCCCATCCTTCCATCACTCGTGCTTCCCTCCATACTTCTCTCATTTCTATCTTTCATTCTTCTTGAATTCCCTTCCACTATATTGTCCTTTTTATATATTTCATTTCCTTTACTTTCTCCGCTCCTCCTTTCACAACCCCTCCTCTCACTCTCCCCTTCTCTTCCCCCTATTCATCCGCACATGCATCATTAACCCGAACCACCAATCTATCCATCCATCAATCCATTTTCCCTTTTGTAATCCACGTAATCGCGGATTTATAAAATCTGAATTAATCTGCAGCCGTATTGCGCCAGAAAATAATCCAGATCAGCAACAAGCAATCGCAAACCCCATCTCGCTAACTAACCTTTCCTATTTCATAACTGCAGTAGAAAGTTGAAAACCCATATCACCTTTATTGTGTGCGCGCTGTGTCAACTCTGGGGCAACCGTTTCTCCCTAGCTGGCCATAATATCCGATCTGCTAGGACGCACATCCGATCAATTGCCCATTGCAAACAAGTCACACTTCTCGCAGACACGCCTGAGTGAATATCGCAGTTCAGGCCTCAGTGAAAGCCAGTCATGCAGGCAGACTTACGCCCGGTTCATGCAGTTAGACCACGCTATGGAGCCCGCAGAGGACATCAAACGGACGGCACTCACGGCAGACTTGGTGGACTCGCCAACAGTTTCACACACAACTGATTTGTGGCTGGTCCGATAAACATTCGCTCAACTGGTAGTTGGTAGTTTTACGGATGGATTGATGGATGATGGATGGATGGTGAGCGGGTAGATGGATAAATGAATGGGTGAGTAGATGGGTGGGTTTAGATGGGTGATCAAAGGATGAGTGGCTGGATGGATACATGGATGAGTGGATGGATTAATGAATGGGCGTGTAGATGGGTGGGTGGATAGATGGATATGTGGATGGGTGGATATTTGGATGAGTGGATGCGTATGCCAGATGTATTGATGGCTGAATGGATATATTCTTCTCTTCTCCTGCGTTCATCCGGAGTATTTGTTGGACGTAATTGCGTTGTCTACCACGGTAATTTTAAACTGACTAACATGTCTTTCTGCTTGCACAAGGACGGCTTACGAAGGTTGATTATTATAGCTTCAGCAAACTTTAACAATCGACTACTTTGTGTGTTGAACAACACACGGAAGGCACTGTCTCTTTCAACCACGTGACCGCTCTCGAGCACATGTCTCCCGACCGATGAAGCCGGACTGTTCCGGTGTGTCGGCCTGCCTAGGCTACCATCTTCTGTGTGTAGTATCTTGTCCACCCAATTCGGAATATGTTCCGAAACCCTGCAATGTAACTGTCGCTCAGTTCTGCCTATGTAGATGGCCTCGCATCTGCATGTAAATTGGTAAATACAATTTGATTTGGCGTACAAAGCTACAGGTTCATTTAACTGCTGGGATGGGGATCGGTGTGGTTCTGTACCTGATGACTAGAGCTGCAGCACAGAATGTTCGCTCGACTGCTGTGGTGAGCCGGTCCCGCAGACGTTGCATTACGTCATCTCCTCGGAAGGTTAGCTGGATGAATACCTTGAGTTTAGGGACTGTAGTTACTTCTGATTTCGGTTTTTTTATCTAATTAATTCACGTAAGTTGTGTGATTTCTGCAGTATGTACCTGACGAGATGCCGCGAAATATGCCAGGCAATAAATCGTGCAATCTATTGGTTGTGTCTTCGTTATTCAAATCTAAGATATCACACAATGATCACTTTAGACAGACCACCTGTTGTATCACACAATGATATCTTTAGACAGACAATCTGAGGTATCACACAAAGATGACTTTAGACAGACAATCTGAGGTATCCCACAAAGACTTTAGACAGATGATTTAAGTCTAATGCACACTGTATTTGCCTCCCCTGAAGTCAGACATGCCCAGATATATTGTTTTATGTACTTTTGCGTTAGAGGGAAATTGAATTGTTTTGAAGTCTACAGAGATTTAAAACAGCTAGACAGGAATGTACTTCGTGATGGCCACGTTTCAAACGAATTTCTTAAAGAGTTAATTAAATTATAAAACCTCATGGATAATTCTAAACACAAACAAGATAAAAGCTTTGGCGAGTGTACATGTCCAGTCGGGATTGATCATTGCCGTTTGATGTCGCGAAGTTTTAGTTCTCGTGATAAGATCGTCTCAAACTTATAAACATTGTTGGCCAGGAATTCTTACAAGGGGCATAATCTGTCAAGGGAAATAAATTACATATGATTTAGAATTAATCTTTAGGAGAACATGTCACACAGTTTATAATTTTATGAGGACATCATACGCAATGAATAATATTTATAGCGAGATGACTCAAAATGGCTAATCGCTGTGAGACACCGAAATACCGCAGAGTTTAATAAAACGTAAGGGAAACGAATATTCATTATCATGTTCCATGCCGATAAGCGTGGGCTGCCACGTGGACAAGCTATCCAGGTATTTACCTCTCTGCCTTCCCCTTGTTTTTTTCCCCACAATCTTACCACTTGTCTTCAAGTTCTCCAGTTTATTTCTTGTTATAACGTGCTTCAAATATCTTGAATGTAAACGTCTAATTTCTCTAATGGTGTACTTTTCATATGTTCCTTGACATCACCATCACAATGTGCCAAGCCGGTAAGCGTGGGCGGTCATGTTTCGCCATCTCACTCGATCACCAAAGTCGTGGATCAGCTCAGTTTTCTTGTCTCGACCATGCCACGTGGACAAGCCATCAAGGACTTTTACTTCTCTGCTTTCCTCTTGTTCTTTTCCCCTCAATCTTGCCAGTTGTCACCAAGTTCTCCAATTTTGTTCTTCTCATAACGTGACCAAGTAATGTTGACTGTCTACGTCTAATTTCTCTAATCAGTTTACGATTTTCATTTGTTTCTTGTAGGATTTGGTCAATGGGTCTTCTGTCTGTCCATGGTATTCTTTGCATGTTCTTCAAAAACCACATTTCCACCGCCATAAGATGTTTTTCAGCCTGTTTTCTCATTTCCACGCTTCACATCCATACAAAAGTATATTTTCTATATAGCACCTCAACACATTGCAATTGACATCTTTTTATTGGTCAGTATGTTTTTCATCTTGCAAAAGGCTACCTTCGCCATGGCGATTCTTGTTCTAATCTCTACAAGGCATCTCCCATCAGATGTTATGACTGTTCTGAGATAATTGTACCGATTCACTTATTTATGAATATTCTCATTTACGTGTATAGTACACTGTGGTATTTCGTTCTTCCTAGTGACGACCATAATCTGTGTCTTCTTAAATTTAATTATAACCCAAGTTGTTCACTGTGTGCATCAACCGCATCTACTAATTGTTGCAGATCCTGCTCATTATCTGCAATCAATACTGTATCATTTGCCTATCTGTATTGTAGGGCTTGTTCATTGGTTTTTCTATCTGTCTGTGGTATTGGTTGCATTTCCCTCAGTAACCACATGTCCACTACCAGCAGATGTTTTTCATCTTGACTGTATAGTGTCAACATTGCACATCCATACGCAAGCTAAACGAATATTATTAACACTATTTGTGATCTGCGAGTAGGTGTCTGCTAGCTGTATGTCCGTATAGTATGACAATGCTTCTTTAATCTTTGAGAAAAGCAGACCGGCGCTTCCAGGTGTATATCCCCGAGGGAGACACAACATCAAGGGAGATATAACATCAAGGGAGATACAACATCATCAACTGTCTCATAAGTGGTTCAGCCGACTACCTCGTAGTCTGAAGGCTGTGGTTTCCATTTACGACTCCATGAATCGGTTCCCAGTTGCAATGTCTTCGGAGACTCCTGGGGGAATGGCTGTGGATACGGAATTCGTGCTCTACCCGGTGCTTTCGGCAAGTCTTTCACCTGGTCGTGTGGGATAACACCGGTGCAATAAATTCGATGCTCCCGCCCTTTTGTCTTATATTTTAAAAAACGCAGGAGAATATTCAGAGGTGTAGCAGAGAGGACAAGAAACAGCTTGTAAGGAATACTTGTAATACACTAGAATATCTTTAATTTCAAGGAAACCATGGAGGCTGTTCAAGGGCATTAGAAAATTCACATCTTAATTCAGACCAGCATCCTATATGTCGTTTCTAGAGACCATCATCATTTAGAACTTTTCCAGAAGGTGCCTGTCATCACGACCAACAGAGAAGTGTCTCGATCTTGTGCTAGCTCTCCGCCCACATGCATGTTCTATCCCAGTGTTCTTAATGTCCTGTCTCCACCACCGTGCTGGTCAAATCCTGGTTCTGTTATCAGTTTTCTGTAACATTTCAGTCTCCTGTAACATTTAAATCCTCTGTAACATTTCAGTTTTCTGTAATATTTCAGTTTTCTGTTACATTTCAACCTCCTGTAAAATTTCAACCCCCTGTAACATTTCAACCCCCTGTAACATTTCAACCCCCTATAACATTTCAACCTCCTGTAACATTTCAACCTCCTGTAACATTTCAACCTCCTGTAACATTTCAACCCCCTGTAACATTTCAACCCCCTGTAACATTTCAACCCCCTATAACATTTCAACCTCCTGTAACATTTCAACCCCCTGCAACATTTCAGTCTCCTGTAACATTTCAACCTCATGTAACATTTCAGTTTATAAGCTCTGCTGGTCTTCTTCAGTGATTGCGAAATGATTCATGCCTTACATCCCCCTGTTACCATGGGAACGATGCACGCTCGTAACAATGTTGCTGTCAGTTGATTTGAACATATGACAATATTAAATGAAGATTCAAACGTCATTGCGCTCTGGGCGGTTTCCCAAGTGCTCAGTCCCTTTCTTCAGTAGCAAGCGAAGAGCTCCCATGCTGGTGGTACCAGAGAGACTGATTTTGTGTCATAGAATCGTACCGCTGTTTAATCTCTGCACTGCTATGACCAGCTACATAAGACTTGTTTTAAACAGAGGCAGTTCAGATTGGTTACGGAGCCAAGGTTCTCACTTACCATGACATTTACAATTCTTCATTATTGATTATAATCCTGGGTTGGCTTAAAGTTTTGTACATGGTTCAGTCAAGAGAATGTGATGTCCGTTGTGGTCTTGACAGGGGGATTAACTCTTCTCATAGACCACCAGTAAACATGATCAATGATGACAATGCCGATCCTTGAACAGAGAATAGGGATGTATTAGACAGATGGAGGGAGAACTGTGGAGAAATGAATGAAACTGTGCCAGCCATCAGGATAATACACATGGCAGAGAGGAAGAGGAGCTAGAAAGTTGATTAGAGGAAGCATGATCACCAATGCAAGTCTGAAGAAAGGGAGGACACCACCAGGCTGTGATGACATACCAGGGCAACACATCCAACCAGGATTAGAGGTCAGCTCAAGTCTCTACCAGACACTGTGTGTGAGGACCTGGGATAGCGCCATGTGACCCAAAGCTTGGAAGAGAACAATCTACATCCGCCTCGCAAAGATAGCGCCATGTGGCCCAAAGCTTGGAAGAGAACAATCTACATCCGCCTCGCAAAGATAGCGCCATGTGGCCCAAAGCTTGGAAGAGAACAATCTACATCCGCCTCGCAAAGATAGCGCCATGTGGCCCAAAGCTTGGAAGAGAACAATCTACATCCGCCTCGCAAAGATAGCGCCATGTGGCCCAAAGCTTGGAAGAGAACAATCTACATCCGCCTCGCAAAGAAAGTTCATAAACACACATGTATTGTATAGTGCTTACTAAAGTAGAAGAAATAAGTAGAGACTAGAGGACGCACTAGACGGCACATGATGATAATGACAATACATCTGTAATCATTGAGGAAACGAGGCAGCCACGTTTATTCCAGATAAAACGTCATGGAGGGCAACAAATCTGAGCCTTATTTATTTATGCCATTTATGAAACCTATTTTGTATATAGTTTATATTCTTGAATGGAATTGATTTGTCACCCAGAGTTTATATTTTTGAGAAGAATGTTGAGAATGTTGTGGACAGAGAAGAATGTTGAGTATATCGTAGACAGAGGAGAGTGTTGAGTATATCGTGGACACAGGAGAGTGTTGAGTATATCGTGGACAGAGGAGAATGTTGAGTATATCGTGGACAGAGAAGAATGTTGGGAATATCGTAGACAGAGAAGAATGTTGAGTATATCGTGGACAGAGAAGAATGTTGGGTATATCGTAGACAGAACAGAATGTTGAGTATATCGTGATCATAGAAGAATGTTGGGAATATCGTGACACGAGAAGTGTTGAATCTATCGTGGACAGAGAAGAATGTTGAGTGTATCATTGACATAAAAGAATGTTGGGAATATCGTGACACGAGACGTGTTGAATGTATCGTGGACAGAGGAGAAAAAACAAATATGAGAAGTTAGATCTGCACGGGTTCGAGGATCACTCATTATAACTATCAGGAAAAGGTGAATGAAATGTGTGAGCCATATAAACAGATGGTATGGAAAACATAATTTAGCCTAAAGTGAGAAAATATTAGAGCAAGAGGAAGACACGGGACGATGTATGTGGCATCGTGACACAGCTGGACGACATTGATAATATAAGCCACACTAACATCATGGAAATATCACGATCGTTGACGTCTGCTCCAGGCACGGCATCTGAAGAACAAGAAGAGCAGGATTCTGCACATAACCAGAAGATATACTCTCGGACTAATGCTAACATTCTAAGGTCCACTGGTCTAGCACGGATGTGAGATGAACATCTCGGACTAATGCTAGCATTCTAAGGTCCACTGGTCTAGCACGGATGTGAAATGAACATCTCGGACTAATGCTAGCATCCTAAGGTCCACTGGTCTAGCACGGATGTGAGATGAACATCTCGGACTAATGCTAGCATTCTAAGGTCCACTGGTCTAGCACGGATGTGAGATAAACATTTCCAAACAGGGGGTAGTCATATTGACGGAATGGATACAACAGGACACATATCATCGGCCAGGGATGTTTTATGGACAAGCCAATGTCCACTGCCACGACATTCATCTGTGACTGGACATGCCAGCTTCTACAGGCGCGACAACAGCTGGTCTCTGAGTTGTGTCTATAACCGACATCACAGCGCTTGGGACAGTCCCGTAAGTGGTCCGGCCTCATCTCCTACATCCAAGGGACAGTCCCAATCCTAATGGTATCAATTGCAATTTGATTATATGTCCGTCTGATCTTTCCTAGGAGTAGTGTGTCGGCCAGATCCTCTGGTCATTTCTTGTAGCACCATTCTCTCCAGGATATTATGATGTATCTGTTCTTCAACACTAGACATATGATCCCGAAGGGATGTGACCACATTTGTCTCATTGTACACGAGTAACCCACCAAGGGTTGCAGTTCCAACTAATATGTCCACCTGCTCATTTCCCAACCCGCCGCAGTGACTGCCTCCATCTCCATTCTCATACTAGATGTGGTACCATACGCCAGACACTCCTATACTAAACACTGTCCTTTAATAATCTTCACTGTGAACCCCCGAACACTTCTTTTGCCTCTCAGCCCAGAGCTATCCGTGTGGTTGATTACGTTCAGCATAGTAGTGCCTTCCCGTAGTGACACCCCAGCGTCCACTGGTGCAACATCTGACAGTGACAGTGGAATAGAGATGTCTCAGCCTCCTCCAGTCGAGTCTACCTGTGCGCTCATGAGTTCTTGCAGTCAGAGGCTGCTTCCCTCACAGCCTACACCAACTGTCTACGCATTACTTCCCCTCTAGGACACAAAGCCTTGACACATCTAGAATACAGCATTACCCGGGTACCATACGCACCTCATCGACTTCATAGACACGTTTAAAGGACCAGCAATAGCTAGTCTGGTCTAATATTATCTCTGGATCGTTGGGACAGACCTGAAGCAAGTCACACAGAACATCTCCGGCTGCGATGTGTGGGGCAGATGTCCACATGATGGCTGCAGGTCAGGGTAGAAGAGGATCATTTAATTACAGAACCGGCAGCGGAGCGAGAACCCCACAAGATTTATCAACTTTGAGGAGTATGAAATACTGGCCAGGTTCACAGATTAAGAAAGTGATGCGGAGATCAGCCCATCAGCCCCAACAAAGATGGGCGTAAATAACAATTTATATATCGTTCAATTACAGCCACGGTGCTTGTTGATTGCTTATCGATTATCCGACTTTGGGTGGAAAGTTCACGCATTTGATTGCTCATATCTTCCGCTTGGTGTCTCTCCACATGGAGCTGGTTTAATGTCGTTCTTGGTTGTTGCAGCGGTGATGTGTGCGTGTGTCTGTTTGTTGTTGGTTCTTACAGCGGTGATGTGTGAGTGTGTCTGTTTGTTGTTGGTTCTTACAGCGGTGATGTGTGCGTGTGTCTATTTGTTCTTGGTTGTTGCAACGACGACGTGTGTGACTGCCTGATTTTTTCGCGAGTCCATCGCTTTCTGAATGTCTACGCCAGTGAGACAATGTATGAGTGTGTGTGTGTTAGTGTGGATGTGTGATTCTACAGGTGAGTTGGTGTATGTATGTTTAGGTTTGTTCCAGACTGTATTGAATGCCTACGCTTGTAAGTTTGTGTGTGTGCGTGTGTGTGAACGTGTTTGTATGTGAGCAGTCAAGGGTCTGTGATGTGAACACGCATTCTGACAGCAGTAAACGACTCACTCGCGGTCTGCAGCTTATCCCTCTAGGACAGCCTCATCTGCTCACTGACCGATTCATGTTCCCGTGTCATGAACTGTGACAGAGACAATCGCAGCCTCCTGGTCGAGCTGTCTGTCCGGTTTGTGATTCTGACGTATGTCGGGTGGCTCAAGGATGCTCATGGCCAGTCAACTACAAGTCAGGGCCACCTCCACAGCTTCAGCCGCGCTGACTAAGTAGTCCGTAAATTTCTGTCATTTATTGTTAGTGCTTCGGTTCATTAAGATGTAGACTACATTTACTATCATTTACTAATATTGTCTGGGGTCATTGGGATGTGGTCTAGGTTTACTGTCTGTGTCTGGGGTCATTGAGATGTGGTCAAGGTTTACTGATTGTGCCTGGGGTCATTGGGATGTGGTCTAGGTTTACTGACTGTGTCTGGGGTCATTGGGATGTGGTCTAGGTTTACTGGCTGTGTCTGGGGTCATTGGGATGTGGTCAAGGTTTACTGACTGTGTCTGGGGTCAAAGGGATGTGGTCTAGGTTTACTGACTGTGTCTGGGGTCAAAGGGATGTGGTCTAGGTTTACTGACTGTGCCTGGGGTCATTGGGATGTGGTCTAGGTTTACTGATTGTTCCTGGGGTCATTGGGATGTGGTCTAGGTTTACTGGCTGTGCCTGGGGTCATTGGGATGTGGTCAAGGTTTACTGACTGTGTCTGGGGTCAAAGGGATGTGGTCTAGGTTTACTGATTGTGTCTGGGGTCATTAGGATGTGGTCTAGGTTTACTGATTGTGCCTGGGGTCATTGGGATGTGATCAAGGTTTACTGACTGTGTTTGGGGTCATTGGGATGTGGTCTAGGTTTACTGGCTGTGTCTTGGGTCATTGGGATGTGGTCAAGGTGTACTGACTGTGTCTGGGGTCATTGGGATGTGGTCTAGGTTTACTGGCTGTGTCTGGGGTCATTGGGATGTGGTCTAGGTTTACTGACTGTGTTTGGGGTCATTGGGATGTGGTCTAGGTTTACTGACTGTGCCTGGGGTCATTGGCATGTGGTCTAGGTTTACTGTCTGTGTCTGGGGTCATTGGGATGTGGTCTAGGTTTACTGATTGTGCCTGGGGTCATTGGGATGTGGTCAAGGTTTACTGACTGTGTCTGGGGTCATCGGAATGTGGTTTAGGTTTACTGGCTGTGTCTGGGGTCATTGGGATGTGGTCTAGGTTTACTGGCTGTGTCTGGGGTCATTGGGATGTGGTCTAGGTTTACTGTCTGTGTCTGGGGTCATCGGAATGTGGTCTAGGTTTACTGACTGTGTCTGGGGTCATTGGGATGTGGTCTAGGTTTACTGGCTGTGTCTGGGGTCATTGGGATGTGGTCTAGGTTTACTGGCTGTGTCTGGGGTCATTGGGATGTGGTCTAGGTTTACTGATTGTGCCTGGGGTCATTGGGATGTGGTCTAGGTTTACTGATTGTGCCTGGGGTCATTGGGATGTGGTCTAGGTTTACTGGCTGTGTCTGGGGTCATTGGGATGTGGTCTAGGTTTACTGGCTATGTCTGGGGTCATTGGGATGTGGTCTAGGTTTACTGTCTGTGTCTGGGGTCATTGGGATGTGGTCTAGGTTTACTGACTGTGTCTGTGGTCATTGGGATGTGGTCTAGGATTACTGGCTGTGTCTGGGGTCATTGGGATGTGATCTATGTTTACTGGCTGTGTCTGGGGTCATTGGGATGTGGTCTAGGTTTACTGACTGTGTCTGGGGTAATTGGGATGTGGTCTAGGTTTACTGGCGGTGTCTGGGGTCATTGGGATGTGGTCTAGGTTTACTGTCTGTGTCTGGGGTCATTGGGATGTGGTCTAGGTTTACTGACTGTGTCTGGGGTCATTGGGATGTGGTCTAGGTTTACTGACTGTTTCTGGGGTCATTGGGATGTGGTCTAGGTTTACTGGCTGTGTCTGGGGTCATTGGGATGTTTTCAAGGTTTACTGATTGTGCCTGGGGTCATTGGGATGTGGTCTAGGTTTACTGACTGTGTCTGGGGTCATTGGGATGTGGTCTAGGTTTACTGATTGTGCCTGGGGTCATTGGCATGTGGTCTAGGTTTACTGACTGTGTCTGGGGTAATTGGGATGTGGTCTAGGTTTACTGGCGGTGTCTGGGGTCATTGGGATGTGGTCTAGGTTTACTGTCTGTGTCTGGGGTCATTGGGATGTGGTCTAGGTTTACTGACTGTGTCTGGGGTCATTGGGATGTGGTCTAGGTTTACTGACTGTTTCTGGGGTCATTGGGATGTGGTCTAGGTTTACTGTCTGTGTCTGGGGTCATTGGGATGTGGTCTAGGTTTACTGTCTGTGTCTGGAGTCATTGGGATGTGGTATAGGTTTACTGTCTGTGTCTGGGGTCATTGGGATGTGGTCTAGGTTTACTGTCTGTGTCTGGGGTCATTGGGATATGGTCTAGGTTTACTGTCTGTATCTGGGGTCATTGGGATGTGGTCTAGGTTTACTGTCTGTGTCTGGGGTCATTGGGATGTGGTCTAGGTTTACTGGCTGTGTCTGGGGTCATTGGGATGTGGTCTAGGTTTACTGACTGTGTCTGGGATCATTGGGATGTGGTCTAGGTTTACTGTCTGTGTCTGGGGTCATTGGGATGTGGTCTCGGTTTACTGGCTGTGTCTGGGGTCATTGGGATGTGGTCTAGGTTTACTGACTGTGTCTGGGGTCATTGGGATGTGGTCTAGGTTTACTGACTGTGTCTGGGGTCATTGGGATGTGGTCTAGGTTTACTGTCTGTGTCTGGGGTCATAGGGATGTGGTCTAGGTTTACTGACTGTGTCTGGGGTCATTGGCATTTGGTCTAGGTTTACTGACTGTGTCTGGGGTCATTGGCATGTGGTCTAGGTTTACTGACTGTGCCTGGGGTCATTGGGATGTGGTCTAGGTTTACTGACTGTGTCTGGGGTCATTGGGATGTGGTCTAGGTTTACTGGCTGTGTCTGGGGTCATTGGGATGTGGTCTAGGTTTACTGGCTGTGTCTGGGGTCATTGGGATGTGGTCTAGGTTTACTGGCTGTGTCTGGGGTCATTGGGATGTGTTCTAGGTTTACTGACTGTGCCTGGGGTTATTGGGATGTGGTCTAGGTTTACTGGCTGTGTCTGGGGTCATTGGCATTTGGTCTAGGTTTACTGGCTGTGTCTGGGGTCATTGGCATTTGGTCTAGGTTTACTGACTGTGTCTGGGGTCATTGGGATGTGGTCTAGGTTTACTGGCTGTGTCTGGGGTCATTGGGATGTTGTCAAGGTTTACTGATTGTGCCTGGGGTCATTGGGATGTGGTCTAGGTTTACTGACTGTGTCTGGGGTCATTGGGATGTGGTCTAGGTTTACTGGCTGTGTCTGGGGTCATTGGGATGTGGTCAAGGTTTACTGATTGTGCCTGGGGTCATTGGGATGTGGTCTAGGTTTACTGGCTGTGTCTGGGGTCATTAGGATGTGGTCTAGGTTTACTGATTGTGTCTGGGGTCATTGGGATGTGGTCTATGTTAACTGACTGTGCCATGGTTCATTAGGATGAAGCCTCCATACACCATACCTGGTTTATGTCAGGCCGAGCCTGCATACATCATACCTTGTTTATGTCAGGCCGAGCCCCTATTGAAGCCCTAATGCTCCGCCCCGGTGTTGGTGTCTCACGATAATTATTCATGATGATTCGCTCGTGTTGGCAGAACACCGCCACCAGACTTACTGTGCAACGGGCTCTGTAGAGAACGTCGTGGAGACCCTTAATCCTGTGCCGGTTTTCATTCCTGATGCATGTTCATCTCCTACAGTGTGTTCACAGTCCTGAGACAATCTTCGTGCACGCCTTCTCTCCCAGCGACCTCGCTTTCTCTCCCAGCGACCTCACTTTCTCTCACAGCGACCTCGCTTTCTCTCCCAGCGACCACGTCTTCTCTCACAGCAACCACGATTTATCTCCCAGCGACCACGCTTTCTCTCCCAGCGACCACGCTTTCTCTCACAGCGATCACGCTTTCTCTCCCAGCGACCACGCTTTCTCTCACAGCGACCACGCCTTCTCTCACAGCGACCACGCTTTCTCTCCCAGCGACCACGCTTTCTCTCCCAGCGACCACGCTTTCTCTCACAGCGACCTCGCCTTCTCTCCCAGCGACCATGCTTTCTCTCCCAGCGACCACGTCTTCTCTCACAGCGATAACGCCTTCTCTCCCAGCAACCACGATTTATCTCCCAGCGACCACGCCTCCTCTCTTAGCGACCACACCTTCTCTCCCAGCAACCACGCTTTCTCTCTTAGCGACCACACCTTCTCTCCCAGCGACCACGCCTCCTCTCTTAGCGACCACACCTTCTCTCCCAGCAACCACGCTTTCTCTCTTAGCGACCACACCTTCTCTCCCAGCGACCACGCCTTCTCTCTTCGCAACCACACCTTCTCTCCTAGCAACCACGCTTTCTCTCTTAGTGACCACACCTCTTCTATTAGCGACCACACCTTCTCTCCCAGCAACCACGCCTTCTTTCTTAGCGACCACACATTCTCCCCCATTGACCACGCCTTCTCTCCCAGCGACCACGCCTTCTTTCACAGCAACAACACCTTCTCTCCCAGCGACCAAACCTTATCTCCTAGCGACTACATCCACACTGTCTCTCCCAGCGACCAACCTTCCCTCCCAGCGACCACGTCTTCTCTCCTAGCGACCACGCCTTCCGTCTTTGTTCTGTCCAGACCACTGCGGTGTTCATTATGACCAAGAGGATGGCAGACAATCACACAAGACATGGCTACCGCCAGCTGTGGTCACATCTTATTTCAGTATGCTTTATTCATTATAGAAAACAAACCCAGTAACAACAGCAACAGCAAAAACAACTTCAACAACAACTGATCATCCCGATTAATTAAAGCATCATTATCAACAACAAACTCAACAACAACAGCAGCAGCAGCAACAACAACAACAACAACAACAACAACAACAACAACAGCAGCAGCAACAGCAATCACATAACTTCAATAACAACACCACTAGAAACAACAACAGCAACAGCAGCAGCAAAAACAACAGCAATGACAACTTCAACAACAAACTCAGCAACAACAGCAGCATTGACAACTTCAACAACAACAACAACAACAACAACAACAGCAACAACAACAACAACTCCAATAACAACCGATAGCACGATCAATAAGAGCATCGGCATCCCACGGAAGACCCCCCAGATGTTGTTAGACAAATTAAATCGCCAGGTGCACTATTTGCTGATCCCGAGTAATCAGATCGCCACAAAGCCGGGCAGAATGCAGCTCTGCCCAACTTAACGTCCACTCCACCTGGTTTCATGTCGAGCCATTTGTTTGCTAAACATCTTACAGGTTTGATACCCAATCACAGATGTCTCCCGTTCTAGAGGGGCGCTGTTTGCCTGTGCGTGTGCGTGAATGAGAGGTGTGTTTGTAAGTGTGAGTGTGTGTGTGTGTGCGCGCACGCGCTCATAAGCCAACCACACCATTAGACAATTTCGCAACATTAGTATAATTAATTATACGAGTATGATATCTGTCTGTCTGTCTGTCTGTCTGTCTGTCTGTCTGTCCTGCCTGCCTGCCTGCCTGTCGTTCACTCTGTATGTCTGCCCGTTGTTCTGTCTGTCTACACAATCTCTGTCCTACACAGTCCCAGGGGTGTGTACAGCTTGCGGTGGTCTCTACCCCCTGTGGTATCTCATGAAAATGATCAAGCAAACGAGCGTGCGGAAGGGGATCTCAAACAGGACCAGTCGTCCCATACCTCAAACAGGACCAGTCGTCCCAGACCTCAAACAGGACCAGTCGTCCCAGAGCTGGACATCCTCAGCGGGTGGGTCTCACTTGTATTACCATTTGCAACTGTCCAGCCCCAAAGAATACTCCACAGCACTGTCAAAGTCTCACATCTGAGGTTGCGACGCGTTGTCTGTGCCAACGCCAGGCAACATAACAACGCGCAACCTTGAGTGATGTTAAACACTGCAGAGGGAATGCTGCGTATTCGACGACGCCCGTATAAGCAGCCAGGCACAGCAACTGAGCGACGCTAAAACTACCGCTGGTCAGCGGTACACTCCGTGAACCTTGCAGGGGTCACACCAGCTGACTTGAGCGCCAACTAGCGTGTAGAACGAAAGGCCAGGCAGACCGGGTTAGGCGTTTGTATAGGCAGGTCGTATGAGTCTACGAGTGGTTTTGAATCTGCATTGAGAGCTAGCCTGTGTGACAGTGGGAGACTGGTTCGAACGCTTGAGTATTTTGGCTTGTAAGTGATATGTATATTGATTGCATGTATCCTTATGTATTGTATTGATATTGTTCATGCTGTGATGATTGCTATGGATTGTCATTGCGCGATGTTTGTGCGATAATGAATGCAGCGCGTAAATAAAGCTTGTAAATAACAGTTTCGGATATTCACTTCGTGTGATTTGATAGTTTGATATTGCTTCACACTTGCCAGAAAACGAGCTACTTATCTTGGTCTACGCAAGACTCTGACAAGTACCCCACTACAGACTGTCCGGACTTAGTCATGGAGAGGATATCAGGCCTGGGTGTGGTGTCTGTCCACATCCTGTCTGGAGTTGTATCTGTCGACATCATGTCTCAAGTTGTCTGTGTCTGACGTTCTGTCTTAAGTATGTATCTGAGATTCTGTCTTATGTTATATGTACGCTACAGTTTGTCTGAAGCTTTTTGCGATATTAAGACTGAAGTTGTATGTGAAGGTTTAAATAATCTGGCAGTTTGTCTTAAGTCATATCTAGGTGACTGTCTGCCTGCTGTTATTGATTTTGACTATCATTATAACCCTATAACTGCGTCTTCGAATGTTATACATCAGTGACAACAATAAATGGTACATCATGGAAGTATCAACTATTATATGTACTTTGTTCTTTCTTTTCGCTGTGTGTGGATACAGCAAATGTCCCATAAATATATGCAACGATGATGACAGCAACAGCAACATATTCAACACAAGACAATTATCGACACACGGGGAAGGACGGACAAACCGCCCAACGATAAATTCGATGACCACTCGCTTATGTGACATTCACAACCGCACGGCCCTAAAACAGCAAAGATGATTGGATAACTGGCCCAACTGGGCCGTCCAATCAACGTTAATATCATCAAACCAATTTGGCGTTCACAAAGGGGCGCAACATGAAATCAATGTCAACCGTAAGCAGTATCAACATGGAGGAGATGGCTCCCCTTCATTCATTCCCCCCTCCCCCCCCCCCCCCCTGCATCTCTGTACGAGTACTTCTCTCTGACATGTCCGTGTACCGGGTACACTAGATTGTCCGTGTTGTGGGGAAAGCGAGCCGTGTTTTCTAACACAATATACACTCTGGGCAATTATTTTTCATGAATATAATTGTTGTCTTTCTGCCTGCGCGACTGGTCTCATTATTTTAGAGTCGGTGCTGTAACACGGACAACTATACACACCACAGGTGGCCCCCCTGGATGGTTACAGCGGTTCTCACCTTGTGTGGCTTCAGTGTAAGTAGACAACTATACACACCACAGATGGCGCCATGGGTGGTTACAGCGGTTCTCACCTTGTGTGGCTTCAGTGTAGACAACTATACACACCACAGGTGGTACAATGGTTGGTTACAGCGATTCTCACACTGTAGAACTCAATGACATCATTACACTGACAGGTCTAGGTTGACCATGTGATCAGGATGTATCAGTAGGCAGGGGCTGGCATCCATGACTGGTTCTGTGTCTTGTCGGACTGGCTGGCAATCCTGCGGGAGGGTGTGGTGTTGTATTTTCCATGGTACGTTCTGGAGGACTATTAATATGTCTACTTCCACATGTGGTGGAGATTGTACATGAATATCTACCTCCACATGTGGTGGAGCAAATACATCGTATTAGCTTACAGCGGAAGTTTGGAAGAAACGCTAAGACCAGTCGGCCACAAATACAATATGTCAGTTGCAGAAAGCGGCACAAATATCATCACAAAGATTCAATAAGCATAGCTCTCAGAGACCAACAGTATGATGTCTAGACAATGGCTACTCTATTCAACTGTCAGAATATAACATAGTATGGGTGGGTGAAACCAGCTGCACACAAAGGCACGAATGTCTCAAACCAAAAGCAATTTTTCGAATCAGAAAACAGAAAGAAGTGGCTCATCTGACTGTTGTCTTTTGTGCGTAAACTCAAACAAACCAACTTCAAAACATGAAGATTGTGTGTAAAAGGACACACCCCTACAGGAGAACAATGAACTGGGTTATAAATGGGAAGATTGACGCAGTTCAGTGTGGGTCAAACACTGTACAAATGGGACACCTCTGTCTAGACACTTTCTGGACATCTTTTGGCGCGACACCGCCAAATATGAGGTCATAGGTTACCGGAAGTGTTGAAATGGACGCAAGAATGGCCTGCTTTCAGTTGAATAGGCACGGATAGAGATGTATTTCTCTGCCCAGGTCTCAATGGGCCAGACTGAATAGGCCACCACTTTTATTTTATAAATAACACCTCTGTGTTTACTTGGACATATAAACAACTGGTAAGACTTTGCGGCTTTGAAATAACACGACAAATACACTTACAAGTATGTGAACTCACAGAAACATACACGGAGGTCGGCGTGGCAGAAAGGGTATAGGCATTCGTGCTTAAACTTACGGGCCGCTGATGCCGGGATAGTGTGTTCATGTCTCAGGCTGATCAGTTGGATTGAAAGGTTGATTTCTCATCCTTGACTTGGGGACGTAAGTTATAAGTAACCTTAGAAGTCGGAGAGGGTTCTGCTCATGGCGAGGGACACGGATAATGGGGAAAGTGAGCACACACGACACGCGGTAGCGGCAGCTGATAGTATTACCATCACGTGGGGGGTACTTCGCTCCAGTTCACATCGAGCGAACGCAAAATAATAATAATAATAATCATAATTAATTAATTAATAGATCATTGCATGGGATTAAAATATGATAATATTTTGCCAGATTAGTATTACCTCTTGCATATGTAGCCAAGGAATGTAGCCAGCGAATTTAACCGGCGAATGTACCCAGCAAATTTAACCAGCGAATGTAGCCAGCAATTTTAAGCGGCGAAGGTAGCCAGCGAAATCAACCAGTGAATTTAACCAGTAAATGTAGCCAGTGAATGCAACCAGCTAATGTAACCAGGGAGTTTAACCAGCTAATGTAGCCAGCGAATTAAAAAACCGAATGTAGCCAGCAAATGTAACCATTGAATGTTGCCAGCGAATGTAACTAGTGAATGCAGCCAGTCAATTTAACCATTGAATGTAGCCAGCGAATGTAACCAGTAAATGTAACCAGCGAATGTAAGCAGTGAATGTAACCAGTGAATGTAACCAGTGACTGTAACCAGTGACTGTAACCAGTGAATGTAACCAGTGAACGTAATTAGTGAATGTAACCAGTGAATGTAGCCAGCAAATGTAACCATTGAATGTAGCCAGCGAATGTAACTAGTGAATGCAGCCAGTCAATTTAACCATTGAATGTAGCCAGCGAATGTAACCAGTAAATGTAACCAGCGAATATAACCAGCGAGTGTAAGCAGTGAATGTAACCAGTGAATGTAACCAATGAATGTAACCAGTGAATGTAACCAGTGAACGTAATTAGTGAATGTAACCAGCGAATGTAAGCAGCGAATGTAAGCAGTGAATGTAACCAGCTAATGTAAACAGTGAACGTAACCAGTGAATGTAGCCAGAGAATGTAACCAGCGAATGTGTTCAGTGACGGCTGAAATCGACGCTTGTGACACTGCTCTGTGTGCCTGACCAGGTCGTGAACAGTCTATCCCAGAAGTCTCGCCTTTCTGAAACCGCCTACTCCACTCATACACTTGCTGGACTGACAGGCATGCATCACCATACTGGACCTTCATTCGCTGATAAATGTCTATAGGTTCACCCCTTCACTGATTAAACAATGAATGTCTATAGGTTTCACCCCTTCACTGATTTTTTTTTTTTAAATACGGATAACAGAACGCTGCCCCTCTTTGATAAATGTCAAAAGCCATCTTTAAACTATCCGTATGACGTCATCGTGTTAGTCTGCACCGTGTTGACATGTGCTGAACACTCTTGATATCCCTAACAACAATATTGACAACAATGGCATGGTTGTTGTAATTTCTATCACACGTTTAAGGTTCTCATTTGAAGCCCATTTCTATAATTAGCACTTGCCCAGAGCCAGGTTAAAAATCACGTGACAATATCAGCCACATTTCGAATATTATTATTATTATTATTATTATTATTATTATTATTATTATTATTATTTGCGTTAGCTCTCTTTTAACTCAAGGGTAGTCCACACACGTCCCACTAGTTCTAGTGCCTTGAACTTATTTTTGTGTGTGAATTTGTTTCCCCTATTACTAGTGTCCCTAGCTATCAGGCTAACCCACTCTGACTTCTTGTTCATAGGAGACACTATCGTTGGAGAGTGTCGATTCGATTATACCATGACCCCTACCCCGTTCAACCTCAAAGAGAAGTTATATTAGGGTCCATCCCTGGCTCAGATTAATAATCCTGTGACCGAACAACCACAAATAGCGGTTTAACCCATACCGGATATTAATGGTTTTTCCCCCTCTTTTTAAATAAACGTTTATTTTGTTTGTATTTTAGTTTGTATTTACAAGGTGCGTTGTGTGTGTGTGTGTGTGCGTGTGTGTGTGTGTGTGTGTGTGTGTGTGTGTTTGTGTGTGTGTGTGTTTACATTTGCAAATACAACATATACATTCATATACACATGATAATATTACATTCATGGCATGGTGCAATTACCTACACATTACTTGATGATGATGATGGTGGAGTAATTATTTGCTGTTGTGCATACTAAACATCTATCAATAGAAATCCTTTCATACCCCAAGTATTCTCATCCACACCTGGTTTTATTTAAACAAGTTTAACGGTATCGCTGAATTTTTCATACCCCAAGTATTCTCATCCACACCTGGTTTTATTTAAACAAGTTTAACGGTATCACTGAATCTTTCATACTCCAAGTATTCTCAGGGTTGTCCATGGGACATATCCCATGTCCCATACCATCCCATGTTAATTTATGCCTGTCCCATCCCATCCCATCCCATGGACATTCCCCATGGGATTCCCATGGGAATAACGTTCCCATGGCCAAGCCTGAGTATTCTCATTCACTTTTGCTTTCTAGAAATGGTGCATGATGTATGTACCTACAACATTTTCCCTACATCAAACATCGCAACAAGCATCCCATGTTACAAAGTAATCCGATCCGATGTGTAGGGAAAAAAATAACTTTCAACCACGTTCAACTAGCCTCTGTAGCGTTGGTTATAGTTGTGGTGGTTCATGGAGCGGGTTAAGTTTGTCTAGTTTTCTGCGTCGGTGTTAGCTGGCGTTTCGATTTTGAAGTGTTTATGCCTGTGACGTCAGCTGGGGGATTGGTCGGCGAGTAGTCCGTTGTGTCCGTTTCCTCTGGCGGTTTCTTTTGTCAGTGTTGGCTCCCGGCTCATTCTTTTTGCTTTTGTGCAGTCCTTATAAGAACTCTTTATTTTATTTGCTTGCTTGCTTTGCTTGTGTTCGCTGGCTGTCATCTCCAGCGTGAAGTCCTGTATGTCGGATGAAGACATCCTGTTGACAACATCAGTGTGATGTCATACAGGACCTGAGGTTTGCGTGAGTATCCTTTGTCCCATGTCTGACTTATTGGTGTGCAGACTGGTGGTTCCTCGCCGTGCAGGCAGACACTCTCCGACTTTGGAGGAATCAACGATCCTACTGACTTTAGCCAGGACCTCGAAGGGACCTGTTGCCCAGGACGCTCGGCGAGGACACGTCAGTAGGTCTTGGCCAGTATAGAACCCAGCCCTGGTGCCTTGGAAACACCTCTGCGTCCCTTTATTTTATTTTATTGTCTGGACTTTTTTTTTTTTTGCCTTGTTAGAGCTTATCTAATTCAGCCATTTCTATGTCTAATTCGGAGTTAGAGATCTCCGTGTTGTGTTGTTCTCCGAGTTATGAAGACAGGCCTGAACCAGAGTGGGTTCTATAGGGAGTGAGGGCCTAAAACCCAGAGTGGGTTGCATAGTTGAGCAGTGGCTCCGACCCAATGTGTGGGTTGTATTGTAGGATTTCCAGCCGTGGATAGTAGCTGGATTACTTGTCTTGTGGATGTGATAAGAAGCAGGCCGTGAGAAGGCATTGATGTGTGCTGGTTAAATTGTGAGGAGGATATTTATATTCTATGGATTACATTGTTTCTGGATATATGGGTTAAAAGTTCGTCTTATTTCTGGAATAAAGGATTATGTGCGCCAACTCAATCTTGTTTCATGACTGGTGAAGGTGCACTTCTGGGGTGAGTTGGATTAAGAGACAGTTAGATATCTCAATTGACACACCATGAACATCGTTACCTAGACAACGACCATCACACGACAATATCAAGCAAAGATCATCAAGAACATTGATATTATCATCAAGAACGACGTGTGACACTTTCCATCCTCCCTCTGTGTCTTTTGGCGGCTTCGTCTTCCCTTTCTGAGCTCCAGTTACATTCAGATATATCGGGTTCCTCCTCTAGGCTTTCTTCAGATGTCTGACGGGATACTCGTGGGTGGACTGCTGGTTCTAGCTTGAGGTTTCTCATTGGTCTTTAGTTTGCCTTCTGATACCATGTTTTGGGTTAGCCCCCTTTCGCTTCTTGGAAGTTCTCTTTCTGTTTTGATTGCTTCTAGGATTGCTTTATTCTCCTTTTTCATCTGTGCCATGCGTTCCACGTTTAGCTTGATGCTGCGCTGGATTTACTTCATGTCATCCAGTAGTTTTCGCTGCCGCCGGTTGGTGTCGGTGTCATAAGTAGCTTGACTCGCTTCTTGTGTGTGTGTGTGGGGGGGGGGGATATTTGGGAGGATGGTTGGAAGTATGTGGGTGTTGCTGGGTTGGGGGTGTGGGTAGGGAATGTGTATTTGGGTGGGTGAATGGGTGTGTAGGAGATTGTGTGGGTTGGGGGATGGGTGTGTAATGGGTGTGAGGGAATGAGTGTGGGGGGGGGGGGGTCTGTGAATGGAATATGTCTGTGTGGGTGGGAGTGTATGAGTGTGGATGGGGTAAATGTGAGTGGGTGGAGGATGTATGTGTGGGTGGTGAGGATGTTTGTAGGTGGGGGATGTGAGGGTGGGTGGGGCGATGTGTGTGTGGGTAAGAGATGTGTGGACGGGGATGTGTATGGGGAATGCATGAATGAGTTTTGTATGGGAGGGGAGATGTGTTAGAGGTGGGGGAGGTGTGGGATGTGCAGGTGGATGAAGGATACATGTGAGGATGGGGAATGTATGTTTGGCTGGGTGGTTGGGGTGTGTGTGGGTGGGAGGATAGATGAGAGATGCATGTGTTGATGGGCGGGTGGGTGATGTGTGGGTGTGAGTGGTTGATGGATGAGTACGTGAGTGGGTGGATGTGTGTGAGAAATGAGTGTATGGGTGGGGGATGTGTGTGTTTGTGGGAAGATGTGTGTGAGAGACGGATGTGTGTGGTGGGGTATATGTGGGTGGCGGGGTGTGTGTGGGTGGGAGGTGTGTGTTTTTGGATGTTTATGGGTGGGAGATATGTGTGGGCAGGTGGGGAGATGTGTTTGTGGGTGGGGATGTGTGTATAGGTGGGGGATATGTAGTTGAGATGTGGCGGATATTGGGTGGGTGAGTGGGTGTAGGTTGGCTGATGTGTGTGTGGGCGGGGAAAATTGTGAAGGTGTGGGATGTGTGAATGGATAGGTGCGGGATGTGTGGGTTGGCGGGGGTATGTGTGTGTGTGGTTTTGTGATGTGTGTTTTGCTGGGTGGTTGCGGGTGTGTGGGTGGCTGGTGGAGAATATGTGGGTGGGTGTGTGTGTGTCGGTTATGGGATGGGTGGGGGATGTGTGAGTGAGTGGAGGTTTGTGTGAGTGTGTGTGGGATCAGTGGATCGCTGCGGGATGTATGGGTGGCTGCGGGATGTGTGGGTGGCTGCGGGATGTGAGGGTTGACGGGGGATGTGTCTCACAACATTACAATATGCACTGTTTATGTTTACAACTTTCATTTTACAATGTTTTTTTTTTTTTTTCCCCATGTGAATGTATCATGCGTAATATGCATTGTTTATGCTTACCAAATCTATCTGACAATGTTTTTTCCCCTATGTAAATGTAACATGCACATTTGATGAATCAAAGATGAATAATTGAAAGGGCCGAATGTAAGACGGGCCTGCGTGCCCAATTTGTTACCCTTTTAAAATAAAGTTCGTTCGTTCGTTCGTTGTTTAGCTCGTCAATCTGCTCTTGTAGCTGGGACTTGTCTGTTTGTGAGATGCCTGTGGCTGTCTCTCACCTCCGCAGTGCTTCTTTGTATGGTGTCTTTGAGGTTATGGCGATCTTTAAGAAGTCTCTATGTCTTTGCGTGTACGGGCAGCCCAGGTATCTTGCTCCGTGTTTGCCAAGATAGTTGGCGCACTTTCTCTTGTTATTGGACTTTCGAAAGTCTTTTTCCTGTTTGGCCAGCGGACATTCCTTGTATGTGTAGCGTTCGGCGCAGTATCGGCAGGTCTCTGTCTTGCTGCGGCAGGTTGTTCCGCGGTGGCCGGCCCTCTGGCACCTTGAATATCGTGTTATTTTCGCGATGAATCGTTCTGGCTGTTGAGATTTCTTGTTCATCGACACTTGACTTGGCATCTCTCTGCCCTCTGTTGTCACCACCACCAGAGTTGTATGAATCTTAGAGTAGGTCAGGAGCCGCTCCGCCTTCAAGATTCGGATGTGAAGATTTTCCTGTTTTAGCTGCTTTAGTATCTAGTCATCTGTAAGCTCCACTTGGATGCGTTTCTTCTTCTTCTTCTTCTTCTTCTTCTTCTTCTTCTTCTTCTTCTTCTTCTTCTTCTTCTTCTTCTCTTCTTCTTCTTCTTCTGCGTTCATCCGGATTTTTTTTTTTCGGATGTGACTGCGTTGTGCCTGTTTACAGCAGAGCTGCGTTCTTGCGCCGTTAGGCTGACACATCCGACTTCTGCGGGCATTTGTTGACCGTGTTAACCTTCCCGGGGGGATGCGTTTGATAACTCATCTGATCGTCTGTAAGTCGGTGTATGCAACTCTGGTGCATTTCTCCTCACTCTGCTTCTCGGTAGGTTTGTTATTAATCTTGTCTGTGGTGGGTTGTCGTCTCCCTTCCTCGTGGTAGCTTCATTTGAGGTTTCTGTGGTTTCTGGCGCTTTGTTGCAGCTCGCAGGCGGGTTCTCTCCTCTTGTCTTCTTTGCGGTCTTGGCGGCTTCTACACTGCTCATCTTAAATGGTGGGTGTCTTCTGGTTTTTGTCTAGGAACCTGCCACTTTGTCCCCCGAATCAGGTTTCTTGACCAGTTTACGTGACTTGTTCTCGGCAGCGCTCCGCAGTTGCAAATAACAAAGTAAACTGCAAAACAGGTATATATATATGTGTGGCGTTTGCTTGAGGGCGAGCACGCGAGAGAGAGAGAGAGAGAGAGAGAGAGAGAGAGAGGGAGAGAGAGAGGGAGAGAGAGGGAGAGAGAGGGAGAGAGAGAGAGAGAGAGAGAGGGGGGGAGAGAGGGAGAGAGAGGGA
>JACEFZ010016116.1:595000-632500 GCA_014155875.1 Cepaea nemoralis
CCATCCATTATTTTTAATGAAAACTGTTTTTAATCACCTACATGACTGTAGATAACTTCTTTAAGCATAAAAAGTTGAGTTACAATGTTATGCATTATGCATTATTTTTATGAAAACTTTGAAAATGCCTTAAAGTTTATATCATTATTTATTATAAATCATATGTCTGTAAATAACTATAGACAAAGAGTTTATAAATCTTTGAAAACGATGCAACAATATGACTATAAAGTATATAGAAATGTTATTAAAAGTTATGCCCCTTGAAATAACTTTTCTAGAGTTAAGTCCCCTTGCTATACAGAAATTATAATGAAAAATGAAATATTAAATTTTAGTAAGTAAGTAGCCGAAAAAAAAACTAAAAAACTATGACAGAAAGTTGCACAGGAATGAAAAGAAAACGTGTAGAAAATTTCATCTCAATCGGATGGACCGTTCGCGAACGCATAAAGAACGGACATACATACAGTCTCTTTTATATATATATAGATAAGGCCCGAAATGGGCCCATCATATTTTTGCTTTCCTGAATGAAATAATAATAATAATAATTATTATTATTATTATTATTATTATTATTATTATTATTATTATTATTATTATTATTATAATCATCATCATCATCATCAAGTGCCGTGCCAGCTGGCGTAGGCGTTCATGGCTCTCCACAGATCTCGGTCTTTGGTTTTCTGGATCAACTCTGCTGATGATATTCCTCCATGCCACCGTCTCAATCCATCCAACATCATTTATCTTGGTCTGCCTCTGCCTCTCTTCCCCTCGATCTTTCCAGTTGTCACGATGTTCTCCAATGCCTCTCTTCTCATCACGTGACCGAAGAAAGATGTTTGTCTCTGTCTTATTGTTGTATATAATGTTCTAGTTTCATTAGCCTGTTTCGGGCAGTCGTCGTTAGTTACTCTAGGCAGTCCAAGGAATTCGCAACATTCGTCTCAGGAACCACATCTCTGTTGCTTCTAATTTCTTCTTACTTTGTTCATTTACATTCCAAGATTCACTGCCATACAGCAAAACTGGTTCTACATAGCATTTCAGCACTCTCTTTCTTACATTCAGTGATAGTGACTTATTGCACAAGATACTCTTCATTTTCTTAAATGCGGCTTTTGCCTGCCCTATTCTGCTCCTAATCTCTGTTGTACATCTTCCATCTGATGTTATAAATGCCCCTAGGTATTGAAAATTATCCACTTGGTTAAGGATTTTTCCTTCTATTTCTATGTCACATTTTGGTGTCACCATTTTCTTTGATATTACCATTGTTACTGTTTTCTTGATATTCAAGGAGAGTCCTTTCCTTGCACTCTCTGTTACTGCAACGTCTAATAATTGCTGTAGGTCTGTTGAATTATCCGCCGCCAATACTGTGTCATCTGCATAGCGTATATTATTTATATTATAACCTCCAACTAGTATTCCTGGCATCTCTTTGATCTCTCTCATTATTACTTCGCTATAAAGGGAGAAAAGATCTGGTGACAAGACACACACACCCCTGTCGTACTCCTAGCTTTATCTGTTCGTAACTACCCTCTTTATTTCCCATTTTAATTGCTGCTACTTGGTTCCAGTAAACATTCTTTATTATTCTTAAATCTTTTCCATCAATGTTGATATCTTCCAACATTTTAATCAGTTCATCATGTTTTACTTTATCAAATGCCTTAGTATAATCTATGAAGCATAAATATATGTCTCTTTGTTTCTCTATTGATCTTTCTATTAGTGTCCGTAATGTATATATTGCATTGTTTGTGCCCTTTCCTTCCACAAATCCATACTGTTCTTCACTAATTTCCATTTTTATTTTCTTTTTTGGTTCTTCTCATTATGATTCTGAGTAGAAGCTTAGTGATATGGTTTATAAGGTTAATTGTACGAAAATCTTCACAATCAATTGCTCTTGGTCTTTTTGGTATAGCTATAAATACAGATTTCAGCATATCACTGGGTAAATATCCACTACTGTAAATATCATTCAACATTTTGGTTAATATATCTACTCCAAATTCTCCCAACACTTCTAATTCTTCTATTGTGATTTCATCTGGCCCAGCTGTTTTTCCTTTCTTCATACGTTTCATAGCGTCAGCGACTTCTTCTTTCAGAATAGGTGGACCTTCTAAGTTACTATCTTCTGTTAATTCTTCCCTTTCTCCGTCATATAATTCTCTTATATACTCATTCCACCTCTTCATTATAGCACCTTCCTCTAATAATATTTTTCCTGTTTTTGATTTCAAACACCCTGTATTTATTCTTATTTTTCTTCCTGTAAGCTCACTGATTTGTCTGTACATATATTTTGTATCATTAATGGAATTTAATTCAATTTTTTTGCATTGCTCGTTTAACCAACTTTCTTTAGCCTTCCCACATTTATCTTTTATTTCTTTATTTATCTTAGCGTATTCTTGTTTGTCATTTTTACTCTGTTTTCTTTTGTCCATCAGTTTTAAGATTTCTTCATTCATCCATTTTTTCTTAGCTATTTTGCCTCTCTCCGGTAATACTTTTTTGCTAGTTTGATGAATGGAGTCCCTTAACATTTCCCATTGTTCATTTATATTCTGTATTTTAGCTATCGCATTGTACCTATTTTTCACAGTCACTCTGTATTGTTCTTGCAGTTCTTTATCTATTTTCAGAACCTCTTTATTAAGTCTCATGTTCTTAACCATTTTTTTCCCTCTCTTTAATCTTACTTTTATTTGTCCACATAGTGGTACATGATCACTATTACAGTCAGCACCAGGCATTGTCTTTACATTAATTAAAGCATTTCTATCTCATCTCATCTCATCTCATCATGTTCCTCTTGTACCTTGCGGTGTCGAGGTGAAGTATAAACTTCGTGAGAGTGCCCGGTTATGGGCTTCATATATCGACATTCCCATGGATTCTGTTATTCCCTCCGTCCAACGTTTACGTGGTCGGCCTCTTCCTCTGTTTCCATCTGGTCTGTACATCATTGCTTGTTGTGGCATGCTGTTTCTATATCTTTTATTAATTAGTATGTAGTCAATTTGGTTGCGTATTTTCTTATCAGGGCTTTTCCATGTGTACAGTCGTCTTTTATGGTGTTTAAACCATGTGTTTCCAATGATCATATCATTGATATTTGCCCATTCTATTAGCTTTTCCCCTCTTTCATTTCTTGTACCTAAACCATAATTCCCCACTACATCCTCCATTTTCCCCTTTCCTACTTTTGCATTAAAATCACCAAGTATTATTTTTATTTCTTGTGATCCAATTTGAGCCATTACCATTTCTATTTCGTCGTAAAAGTGTTGTATTTCTTCATCACTACTGCTTGTTGTTGGTGCATATACCTGTATAATATTTATGTCTATTGGTTTGCCTTTGATTTTTACCATAACTACTCTATCTGAAATACACCAGTATCCATTAATTGACTTGGCTGTTTTTTCGTCTAATTCTAATAATAATAATAATAATAATAATAATAATAATAATAATAATAATAATAATAATAATAATAATAATAATAATAATAATATTGAAAACAGTGTTAATAGCATGCATAATATGTTAGGTAAGTGGGACAAATTACACATTGCTTATAAATATAGCTGTGGCAACGTGTGTATGACACTTTGACTGAATTGAATATTAAAACTTGGCTTAATGTTCAGGGTTCCCCAGGAACAAGAGCCGCCCCATGAGGTTCCAAGTTCTCGTATGTTGTCCCTAGGAGCAAGAGCCGCCCCATGAGGTTCCATGTCCCTGTATGTGTTCCCCAGGAACAAGAAACACCCCATGAGGTTCTAAGTCCCATGCAAGTGGCCAGGGCCAGATCATGTGCGTATAAGTCAGTCTACAGGAACAAATACTACACGTTGATCTTAGCCAAAATGCCGTGAAACAAACCAAAGTGCTGCATTTTTTGTTTTAAATAAACGTCTATTTCGTACAAAACAGTTTCCATTTACAATGTGAGGTAAAGTATATGCATTATAAAATTAATTAAGTTGCATGTCCTTCACAGGACGTAGCAGCCAACTCCAGCATTTTTGCTGTTCATGATTCCTGGGCAAGTGTTTCGTTCAGTACTTTGCCATAGCATTCTGAATGACCGGCTTCTATACCTTTTTCGAAAACACCAGCACCGCTGTGTTTCGAACCCGGGTATACGGGCTCACAAACCGCGTTCGCAAGCCCTTAGCCACAGAGACCGATTATGCATTATAAAGGTATGTGGAAAATGAAAAATCAATACTACACGACTCAGTAATAGTAATGACTGGTATGGCACTTGTTATTAGCTATGTGGAATATACTGGCCTATCAAACGGGGACTGGCTGTTACACTAGGGTATTATTATTATTATTTATTATTATTATTATTATTATTATTATTTCTATTATTAAGGGGGAAGGTAATCAAAGAGCATTAGAAAGAGCGCATAAAAGATATTTAAATCTCCTCAAAACACTTCACTGAGGTTAATGGAGGAAGAGAAGAAGAAGGAGGGGAAGGAGGAGGAGGAGGAATGCCAATGGTGTCTCCTCCACTGATGTATGTCTTTGCCTGGATGAGCTTCCCTGTGAGTTAAACAAACCAGGCACTAAATTATCGATTACCGCCCCTACCTCGCCTGCAGTAGTCTCCCCTATCCGGAAATTTGAGCGGAACTGTAAGCACCAGTGCGTGGAACCCCATCCCCGCCTCACACCCTGCAGCCAGCACTTAGCGAACCTTCTCTAAAGAGCCAGTGAGTAACCTGATCCGTGTTTTCCTTTAGTCGACAGGTACAAGAAAACAAGGTCGCCTAGGTCTGGTCAATTATTCACGGTTTGCGGCGTTTCTCACCTGCCTCTACGGAACTCGGATGTTGGCAATTGTTTGTGTGCGGAGGGGCGGGGGTCGGTTCGGGCTGCTTTGTTTCTGTTTATACAAATAGGACATTATAATGCTGTTGTTTCTTCTGCCTGCCTGCCTGCCTGCCTGCCTGTTGTCTGTCTGTCTGTCTGTTTGTTTGTCTGTCTGTCTGTCTGTCTGTCTGTCTGTCTGTCTGTCTGTCTGTCTGTCTGTCTGTCTGTCTGTCTGTCTGTCTGTCTACTTTAGGAAGTCATTAAGTAACAGGAATTTTACGAATAATTTTATAATAACGCGGGCCTGAAATGTGGTTTGTGTGTTATTTCTGAACATAGTCCCCACTGCCTGGGCACACCTTGGTCCACCTGATGATGCCATCTAGGAAATAATTTTTGGGCGTGGCTTTAAACTAACTGTGCACTGCCTTCAACACTTCATCCACAAACCCCTGACTCTGCAAATGTTCTTTTAAGGGTCAAACAAGTGACAGTCTAGATACGTCGGAATGGGCACCAGACCATCATCTTCCAAAGAAAATGGTTTGTGGCGAAATACATCTTGGGAAGATCCCCAGGCAGCTAGAAGAAACCATTATATTGGCACTCTTAAGAATTTTATTAAGTCCTTCTGTCTCATCATAATCACAGGAGAGACTGATGCCGGGAGACGGATCTAGTGGGGTACACTTAATCACCACGGCTAGACGTCTTGTGAGGCACCACGGGCAAACCATTGGAGACAAGCCAGTCAGATCCATATCCTGGTCCTAGAGTTGACTCCACCTATTGTTGCTCGGAGATAAGCCAGGCAGATCCACATCCTGGCCCTAGAGTTGACCCCACCTATTGTTGCTCGGAGACAAGCCAGTCAGATCCATATCCTGGTCCTAGAGTTGACCCCACCTATTGTTGCTCGGAGACAAGCCAGGCAGATCCACATCCCGGTCCTAACGTTGACTCCACCAATTGTTGCTTAAACACCGCCCAGACTCACATCATCAGTGACCTTGGTACTCGCAAATACTGAACCTCATTAGTTGACAAGTGGTCTTCATCGTACATGATGGACACACATCAATCTTCTGTTGAGTTGAGTTGAGTTAAGTTGAGTTGAGTTGAGTTGAGTTGAATTGAGTTGAGTTGAGCCAAGCAGCGATATAACAACACTCGGGACATTGTCATACGTGCTCCGTCCTCATCTTCAACAGCCAGCGAACAGTCCCAATACTAATGATACCAGTAGAAATCCGATTATATGTGCGTCTAGCCTCTGCTAGGAGTCCTGAGTGTCGGGCAGATCCTCAAGTCACCCCCCTGCAGCACCATTCTCTCCAGGCCGTCATGATCTATCTGTTCCTCCGTAGTATACACATGATCTCAAATGGTCGCGACCACATCTACCTTAACACGGACCAATCTGTCCGCCTGCTCGTGTCCCACAAAAATTAGCCTCATCTCCACAGAGAGTAGCCTCGTCTCCACAGAGAGTAGCCTCGTCTCCACAGAGAGTAGCCTCATCTCCATAGAGAGTAGCCTCATCTCCATAGAGAGTAGCCTCATCTCAATAGAGAGTAGCCTCATCTCCATAGAGAGTAGCCTCATCTCCACAGAGAGTAGCCTCATCTCCATAGAGAGTAGCCTCATCTCCATAGAGAGTAGCCTCATGTCCACAGAGTAGCCTCATCTCCATAGAGAGTATCCTCATGTCCACAGAGTAGCCTCATCTCAATAGAGAGTAGCCTCGTCTTCATAGAGAGTAGCCTCATGTCCACAGAGAGTAGCCTCATGTCCACAGAGAGTAGCCTCATCTCCATAGAGAGTAGCCTCATGTCCACAGAGAGTAGCCTCATGTCCACAGAGAGTAGCCTCATCTCCACAGAGAGTAGCCTCATGTCCACAAAGAGTAGCCTCATCTCCATAGAGAGTAGACTCATGTCCACAGAGTAGCCTCATCTCCATAGAGAGTAGCCTCATCTCCATAGAGAGTAGCCTCATGTCCACAGAGAGTAGCCTCATGTCCACAGAGAGTAGCCTCATGTCCACAGAGAGTAGCCTCGTCTCCATAGAGAGTAGCCTCATGTCCATAGAGAGTAGCCTCATGTCCACGGAGTAGCCTCATCTCCTAAGAGAGTAGCCTCGTGTCCACAGAGAGTAGCCTCGTCTCCATAGAGAGTAGCCTCGTCTCCATAGAGAGTAGTCTCGTCTCCATAGAGAGTAGCCTCATGTCCACAGAGTAGCCTCATGTCCACAGAGAGTAGCCTCATCTCCATAGAGAGTAGCCTCATGTCCGCAGAGTAGCCTCATCTCCATAGAGAGTAGCCTCGTCTCCATAGAGAGTAGCCTCATGTCCATAGAGAGTAGCCTCATGTCCACAGAGAGTAGCCTCATGTCCACAGAGAGTAGCCTCGTCTCCATAGAGAGTAGCCTCATGTCCATAGAGAGTAGCCTCATGTCCACGGAGTAGCCTCATCTCCTAAGAGAGTAGCCTCGTGTCCACAGAGAGTAGCCTCGTCTCCATAGAGAGTAGCCTCGTCTCCATAGAGAGTAGTCTCGTCTCCATAGAGAGTAGCCTCATGTCCACAGAGTAGCCTCATGTCCACAGAGAGTAGCCTCATCTCCATAGAGAGTAGCCTCATGTCCACAGAGTAGCCTCATGTCCACAGAGAGTAGCCTCATCTCCATAGAGAGTAGCCTCATGTCCACAAAGAGTAGCCTCATCTCCATAGAGAGTAGACTCATGTCCACAGAGTAGCCTCATCTCCATAGAGAGTAGCCTCGTCTCCATAGAGAGTAGCCTCATGTCCATAGAGAGTAGCCTCATGTCCACAGAGAGTAGCCTCATGTCCACAGAGAGTAGCCTCGTCTCCATAGAGAGTAGCCTCATGTCCATAGAGAGTAGCCTCATGTCCACGGAGTAGCCTCATCTCCTAAGAGAGTAGCCTCGTGTCCACAGAGAGTAGCCTCGTCTCCATAGAGAGTAGCCTCGTCTCCATAGAGAGTAGTCTCGTCTCCATAGAGAGTAGCCTCATGTCCACAGAGTAGCCTCATGTCCACAGAGAGTAGCCTCATCTCCATAGAGAGTAGCCTCATGTCCACAGAGTAGCCTCATCTCCATAGAGAGTAGCCTCGTCTCCATAGAGAGTAGCCTCATGTCCATAGAGAGTAGCCTCATGTCCACAGAGAGTAGCCTCATGTCCACAGAGAGTAGCCTCGTCTCCATAGAGAGTAGCCTCATGTCCATAGAGAGTAGCCTCATGTCCACGGAGTAGCCTCATCTCCTAAGAGAGTAGCCTCGTGTCCACAGAGAGTAGCCTCGTCTCCATAGAGAGTAGCCTCGTCTCCATAGAGAGTAGTCTCGTCTCCATAGAGAGTAGCCTCATGTCCACAGAGTAGCCTCATGTCCACAGAGAGTAGCCTCATCTCCATAGAGAGTAGCCTCATGTCCACAGAGTAGCCTCATGTCCACAAAGAGTAGCCTCATGTCCACAGAGAGTAGCCTCATCTCCACAGAGCGTAGCCTCAATGTCCACAGAGAGTATCCTCGTCTCCACAAAGAGTAGCTTCATCTCCACAGAGAGTAGCCTCATGTCCACAGAGAGTAACCTCGTGTTCACAGAGAGTAGCCTCATGTCCACAGAGAGTAGCCTCGTCTCCACATCTGCCTCCTGTGGTCGGGAATTACCGATGACCTAGTTTGTGTCTCACATATTGTCAGAAATGACCTTGCCCAATGTCTTCCTGCCATTATTTACATCTTCGTGCTTACATATCACATTCCGAGATAACCCGCAGTGCATTTATACAGCTGTGTGAGGTGATAGAGGTAAGGTGTGGGGTGTAACTTGGAGAGGGGTGGGGTGTAACATTGAGAGATGTGGGGTGCAACCGTTAGAATTGTAGGCACTCATAGTATGCTTCAAAATCACCCGCCGCTGTATTTCGATCGCGGTGTGCGGGATTACGAACTGCGTGCATTACTCTTCGCTATAGTGCCAGCAACAGGGCTATTCGAATTAGTGATGTAAATAGAGCAATAGAAGTAGTAGTAGTAGTATTAGTAGTAGTAGTGGTAGTAGTAGTAGTAGTAGTAGTAGTAGTAGTAGTAGTAGTAGTAGTAGTAGTAGTAGTAGTAGTAGTAGTAGTAGTGGTAGTGGTGATAGTAGTAGTAGTAGTAGTAGTAGTAGTAGTAGTAGTAGTAGTAGTAGTAATAGTAGTAGTAGTAGTAGTAGTAGTAGTAGTAGTAGTAGTAGTAGTAGTAGTAGTAGTAGTAGTAGTGGTAGTGGTGATAGTAGTAGTAGTAGTAGTAGTAGTAGTAGTAGTAGTGGTGGTGGAAGTAGTAGTAGTAGTAGTAGTAGTAGTAGTAGTAGTAGTAGTAGTAGTAGTAGTAGTAGTAGTAGTAGTAGTAGTAGTAGTAGTGGTAGTGGTAGTAGTGCTAGTGGTAGTAGTGCTAGTGGTAGTGGTAGTGTTAGACATTGTTGTTGTGGGTGTTCTGGTGGTGGTGGTGGTGGTGGTGGTTGTAGTAGCGGAAATATTAGTAGTATTTATATTTGCAACATTAGTAGTAGTAGTAGTAGTAGTAGTAGTAGTAGTAGTAGTAGTAGCAGCAGCAGCAGCAGCAGCAGCAGCAGCAGCAGCAGCAGCAGTAGTAGTAGTAGTAGTAGTAGTAGTAGTAGTAGTAGTAGTAGTAGTAGTAGTAGTAGTAGTTATTGTTGTTGTTGTTGTAGCAGCAGCAGTTTCAGTAGTAGTAGTAGTAGTAGTAGTAGTAGTAGTAGTAGTAGTAGTAGTAGTAGTAGCAGCAGCAGCAGCAGCAGCAGCAGTAGTAGTAGTAGTAGTAGTAGTAGTAGTAGTAGTAGTAGTAGTAGTAGTAGTAGTAGTAGTAGTAGTAGTAGTAGTAGTAGTTGTTGTTGTTGTTGTTGTTGTAGCAGCAGCAGTTTCAGTAGCAGTAGCAGTAGTAGTAGTAGTAGTAGTAGTAGTAGTAGCAGCAGCAGCAGCAGCAGCAGCAGCAGCAGTAGTAGTAGTAGTAGTAGTAGTAGTAGTAGTAGTAGTAGTAGTAGTAGTAGTAGTAGTAGTAGTAGTAGTAGTTGTTGTTGTTGTTGTAGCAGCAGCAGTTTCAGTAGCAGTAGCAGTAGTAGTAGTAGTAGTAGTAGTAGTAGTAGTAGTAGTAGTTGTTGTTGTTGTTGTTGTTGTTGTTGTTGTTGTTACTGCTGCTGATGTTGTTATTGTTATTGTTACTGCTGCTGGTGTTGTTATTGTTATTGTTACTGCTGCTGGTGTTGTTATTATTATTGTTGCTGCTGCTGATGTTGTTATTGTTGCTGCTGCTGGTGTTGTTATTGTTATTGTTACTGCTGCTGATGTTGTTATTGTTATTGTTACTGCTGCTGATGTTGTTATTGTTGCTGCTGCTGATGTTGTTATTGTTACTGCTGCTGGTGTTGTTATTATTATTGTTACTGCTGCTGATGTTGTTATTATTATTGTTGCTGCTGCTGATGTTGTTATTGTTACTGCTGCTGGTGTTGTTATTGTTATTGTTACTGCTGCTGATGTTGTTATTGTTATTGTTACTGCTGGTGGTGTTGTTATTGTTATTGTTGCTGCTGCTGGTGTTGTTATTGTTACTGCTGCTGGTGTTGTTATTGTTATTGTTGCTGCTGCTGGTGTTGTTGTTGTTATTGTTGCTGCTGTTGTTATTGTTGCTGCTGTTGGTGTTGTTATTGTTATTGTTATTGTTACTGCTGCTGGTGTTGTTATTGTTATTGTTGCTGCTGTTGTTATTGTTGCTGCTGCTGGTGTTGTTATTGTTACTGCTGCTGGTGTTGTTATTGTTATTGTTGCTGCTGTTGTTATTGTTACTGCTGCTGGTGTTGTTATTGTTATTGTTACTGCTGCTGGTGTTGTTATTGTTATTGTTGCTGCTGTTGTTATTGTTGCTGCTGCTGGTGTTGTTATTGTTCTTGTTATTGTTATTGTTACTGCTGCTGGTATTGTTATTGTTACTGCTGCTGGTGTTGTTATTATTATTGTTGCTGCTGATGTTGTTATTGTTGCTGCTGTTGGTGTTGTTATTGTTATTGTTACTGCTGCTGGTGTTGTTATTGTTATTGTTGCTGCTGCTGGTGTTGTTATTGTTATTGTTGCTGCTGTTGTTATTGTTGCTGCTGCTGTTATTGTTATTGTTATTGTTACTGCTGCTGGTGTTGTTATTGTTACTGCTGCTGGTGTTGTTATTGTTATTGTTGCTGCTGCTGGTGTTGTTATTGTTATTGTTGCTGCTGTTTTTATTGTTGCTGCTGCTGGTGTTGTTATTGTTATTGTTGCTGCTGGTGGTGTTGTTATTGTTATTGTTGCTGCTGCTGGTGTTGTTATTGTTTTTGTTGCTGCTGTTGGTGTTGTTATTGTTATTGTTATTGTTATTGTTGCTGCTGCTGATGTTGTTATTGTTATTGTTGCTGCTGCTGGTGTTGTTATTGTTATTGTTGCTGCTGCTGGTGTGGTTATTATTATTGTTGCTGCTGCTGGTGTTGTTATTGTTATTGTTATTGTTGCTGCTGCTGGTGTTGTTATTGTTATTGATACTGCTGCTTGTGTTGTTACTGTTATTGTTGCTGCTGCTGGTGTTGTTATTGTTGCTGCTGCTGGTGTTGTTATTGTTATTGATACTGCTGCTGGTGTTGTTATTGTTATTGTTGCTGCTGTTGTTGTTATTGTTATTGTTGCTGCTGCTGATTTTGTTATTGTTGCTGCTGCTGTTATTGTTATTGTTATTGTTACTGCTGCTGGTGTTGTTATTGTTACTGCTGCTGGTGTTGTTATTGTTATTGTTGCTGCTGCTGGTGTTGTTATTGTTATTGTTGCTGCTGTTTTTATTGTTGCTGCTGCTGGTGTTGTTATTGTTATTGTTATTGTTGCTGCTGCTGGTGTTGTTATTGTTATTGTTGCTGCTGCTGGTGTTGTTATTGTTTTTGTTGCTGCTGTTGGTGTTGTTATTGTTATTGTTGCTGCTGCTGATTTTGTTATTGTTATTGATACTGCTGCTGGTGTTGTTATTGTTATTGTTGCTGCTGTTGTTATTGTTGCTGCTGCTGGTGTTGTTATTTTTATTGTTATTGTTGCTGCTGGTGTTGTTATTGTTATTGTTGCTGCTGCTGGTGTTATTATTGTTATTGATACTGCTGCTGGTGTTGTTATTGTTATTGTTATTGTTATTGTTGCTGCTGCTGATGTTGTTATTGTTATTGTTGCTGTTGCTGGTGTTGTTATTGTTATTGTTGCTGCTGCTGGTGTTGTTATTATTATTGTTGCTGCTGCTGGTGTTGTTATTGTTATTGTTATTGTTATTGTTGCTGCTGCTGGTGTTGTTATTGTTATTGTTGCTGCTGCTGGTGTTGTTATTGTTATTGTTGTTGTTATTGTTACTGCTGCTGGTGTTGTTATTGTTATTGTTACTGCTGCTGGTGTTGTTATTATTATTGTTGCTGCTGCTGGTGTTGTTATTGTTATTGATACTGCTTCTGGTGTTGTTATTGTTATTGTTATTGTTATTGTTATTGTTGCTGCTGCTGGTGTTGTTATTGTTATTGATACTGCTGCTTGTGTTGTTACTGTTATTGTTGCTGCTGCTGATTTTGTTATTGTTGCTGCTGCTGGTGTTGTTATTGTTATTGATACTGCTGCTGGTGTTGTTATTGTTATTGTTGTTATTGTTATTGTTGCTGCTGCTGATTTTGTTATTGTTGCTGCTGCTGGTGTTGTTATTGTTATTGTTGCTGCTGATGATGTTGTTATTGTTATTGTTGTTGCTGCTGGTGTTGTTATTGCTATTGTTGCTGCTGATGATGTTGTTATTGTTATTGTTGCTGCTGGTGGTGTTGTTATTGTTCATAAAATATGTCAAACATATAACCACGTAGACTAGAAAATTGTTGATGACAACAAGAAACCCCGACCTGACCATAAGCTGAACACGTGACATAGCAGCGCCAGAAAGCTTAGAATGAACCAGGTCGGGAAGAATATAGGCACGTGACGTCGCACAAACACAATTATCTTAATCTAGTTTGTTTTTGTTTCTTTTCTTCCTACAAGCTCCCCAAGAGAACAAAATCGTGCTTGCCGGCTGATGAAATACAACTGTAATATCGGATAGGAATCCACAAACAAAATATAAAACCAATAAAAGAAACGGAATATAAAGACAGCATAAAAATTACGCACACGAAGATATACACTGGGCAGTTGTCAGGAAAGCACGGATTTACAAACTAAATCTTGCCTAAAATCGATCACCCAGTGAATTATTTTTAAAAAAAAACAAAACAGGAAGATGCAAGTTTTCTTAGAACGAAATAAATATCTACAAATTATCTTCGTGAATTATCTGCCTTAGTAAATGTTTATGTGTGTGGGTCATAAAATTCGCGACGGGACGCCCCGGTTATCGAATTAAGGATGTGTTATGACTTCGGTTATTGCTCTGTCTTGTGATGTAGTTATATTTTCTCTCCATCTGGCCAAAATAACTGTTTGTTCATGTATGTAAAAATAAACAGACTCGTAAAAACGGGCAGACAGACATCAGCATGAGGCGGGATGTGCTGCGGAAATGTCATTTAAGTATGAATGATAAAAACTGGAGAGTACGAGCGAACGATCTGACACCTTTAATTGCAAAGGTTTACAAATTGGGCACATAGGCCTGTCTTACATTCGGCCCTTCCTAACACACAACTTTCGCGCATCAATTATCTATGAAACATGTTGCACACACTCAAGATGCATGGACAGTTGGACATCGAATAGAGTAGGATACGCCGGTGTCCGGGTGGAACTTCACACTAGAAATCTGAACTGTTGTCTGGTGTAGACTTGACAATATAAATCTGAAGTGTTGTCTGGTGTCGGCTTGACAATATAAATCTGAAGTGTTGTCTGGTGTAGACTTGACAATATAAATCTGAAGTGTTGTCTGGTGTCGGCTTGACAATAGAAATCTGAAGTGTTGTCTGGTGTAGACTTGACAATAGAAATCTCAACTGTTGTCTAGTGTAGACTTGACAATATAAATCTGAAGTGTTGTCTGGTGTCGGCTTGACAATATAAATCTGAAGTGTTGTCTGGTGTAGACTTGACAATAGAAATCTGAAGTGTTGTCTGGTGTAGACTTGACAATAGAAATCTGAAGTGTTGTCTGGTGTAGACTTGACAATAGAAATCTGAACTGTTGTCTAGTGTAGTGTAGACTTGACAATAGAAATCTGAACTGTTGTCTAGTGTAGTGTAGACTTGACAATAGGAATCTGAACTGTTGTCTAGTGTAGTGTAGACTTGACAATAGGAATCTGAACTGCTGTTTAGTGTAGTGTAGACTTGACAATAGGAATCTGAACTGTTGTCTAGTGTAGTGTAGACTTGACAATAGGAATCTGAACTGTTGTCTAGTGTAGTGTAGACTTGACAATAGGAATCTGAACTGTTGTCTAGTGTAGTGTAGACTTAACAATAGAAATCTGAACTGTTGTCTAGTGTAGACTTGTAGTGTAGACTTGACAATAGGAATCTGAACTGTTGTCTAGTGTAGTGTAGACTTGACAATAGGAATCTGAACTGTTGTCTAGTGTAGTGTAGACTTGACAATAGGAATCTGAACTGTTGTCTAGTGTAGTGTAGACTTAACAATAGAAATCTGAACTGTTGTCTAGTGTAGTGTAGACTTGTAGTGTAGATTTAACAATAGAAATCTGAACTGTTGTCTAGTGTAGACTTGTAGTGTAGACTTAACAATAGAAATGTGAACTGTTGTCTAGTGTAGTGTAGACTTAACAATAGAAATGTGAACTGTTGTATAGTGTAGACTTGTAGTGTAGACTTAACAATAGAAATGTGAACTGTTGTCTAGTGTAGTGTAGACTTAACAATAGAAATCTGGACTGTTGTCTAGTGTAGACTTGTAGTGTAGACTTAACAATAGAAATGTGAACTGTTGTCTAGTGTAGACTTGTAGTGTAGTCTTGACAATAGAAATGTGAACTGTTGTCTAGTGTAGACTTGACAATAGAAATCTGAACTATTGTCTGGTATAGACTTGACATAGAAATCTGACCTGTTGTCTGGTGTAGTGTAGACTTGACAATAGAAATGTGAACTGTTGTCTAGTGTAGACTTGACAATAGAAAACTGAACTATTGTCTGGTATAGACTTGACAATAGAAATCTGAACTGTTGTCTAGTGTAGACTTGACAATAGAAATCTGAACTGTTGTCTAGTGTAGACTTGTAGTGTAAACTTGACAATAGAAATCTGAAATGTTGTCTAGTGTAGTGTAGACTTGACAATATAAATCTGAACTGTTGTCTTGTGTAGTGTAGACTTGACAATAGAAATCTGAACTGTTGTCTAATATAGACTTGACAATAGAAATCTGAACAGTTGCCAAGTGTAGACTTGACAATAGAAATCTGAACTGTTGTCTAGTGTAGACTTGACAATAGAAATCTGAACTGTTGTGTAGTGTAGAGTATAGACTTGACAATAGAAAACTAAACTGTTGTCTAGTGTAGACTTGACAATAGAAATCTGAACTGTTGTCTAGTGTTGTGTAGACTTGACAATAGAAATCTGAACTGTTGTCTAGTGTAGACTTGACAATAGAAATGTGAACTGTTGTCTAGTGTAGTGTAGACTTGACAATAGAAATATGAGCTGTTGTCTAGTGTAGTGTAGACTTGACAATATAAATCTGAACTGTTGTCTTCTGTAGTGTAAACTTGACAATAGAAATCTGAACTGTTGTCTAATGTAGACTTGACAATAGAAATCTGAACTGTTGCCTAGTGTAGACTTGACAATGGAAATCTGAACTGTTGTCTAGTGTAGACTTGACAATAGAAATCTGAACTGTTGTGTAGTGTAGAGTATAGACTTGACAATAGAAATATGAACTGTTGTCTAGTGTTGTGTAGACTTGACAATAGAAATCTGAACTGTTGTTTATTGTAGACTTGACAATAGAAATCTGAACTGTTGTCTAGTGTAGACTTGACAATAGAAATGTGAACTGTTGTCTAGTGTAGACTTGACAATACAAATCTGAACTGTTGTCTAGTGTAGACAATAGATATCTGAACTGTTGTCTAGTGTAGACTTGACAATAGAAATCTGAACTGTTGTGTAGTGTTGTGTAGACTTGACAATAGAAAACTGAACTGTTGTCTAGTGTAGACTTGACAATAGAAATCTCAACTGTTGTCTAGTGTAGACTTGACAATATAAATCTGAAGTGTTGTCTGGTGTCGGCTTGACAATATAAATCTGAAGTGTTGTCTGGTGTAGACTTGACAATAGAAATCTGAAGTGTTGTCTGGTGTAGACTTGACAATAGAAATCTGAAGTGTTGTCTGGTGTAGACTTGACAATAGAAATCTCAACTGTTGTCTAGTGTAGACTTGACAATATAAATCTGAAGTGTTGTCTGGTGTCGGCTTGACAATATAAATCTGAAGTGTTGTCTGGTGTAGACTTGACAATAGAAATCTGAAGTGTTGTCTGGTGTAGACTTGACAATAGAAATCTGAAGTGTTGTCTGGTGTAGACTTGACAATAGAAATCTGAACTGTTGTCTAGTGTAGTGTAGACTTGACAATAGAAATCTGAACTGTTGTCTAGTGTAGTGTAGACTTGACAATAGGAATCTGAACTGTTGTCTAGTGTAGTGTAGACTTGACAATAGGAATCTGAACTGCTGTCTAGTGTAGTGTAGACTTGACAATAGGAATCTGAACTGTTGTCTAGTGTAGTGTAGACTTGACAATAGGAATCTGAACTGTTGTCTAGTGTAGTGTAGACTTAACAATAGAAATCTGAACTGTTGTCTAGTGTAGACTTGTAGTGTAGACTTGACAAGGAATCTGAACTGTTGTCTAGTGTAGTGTAGACTTGACAATAGGAATCTGAACTGTTGTCTAGTGTAATGTAGACTTGACAATAGGAATCTGAACTGTTGTCTAGTGTAGTGTAGACTTAACAATAGAAATCTGAACTGTTGTCTAGTGTAGTGTAGACTTGTAGTGTAGATTTAACAATAGAAATCTGAACTGTTGTCTAGAGTAGACTTGTAGTGTAGACTTAACAATAGAAATGTGAACTGTTGTCTAGTGTAGTGTAGACTTAACAATAGAAATGTGAACTGTTGTATAGCGTAGACTTGTAGTGTAGACTTGACAATAGAAATGTGAACTGTTGTCTAGTGTAGTGTAGACTTAACAATAGAAATCTGAACTGTTGTCTAGTGTAGACTTGTAGTTTAGACTTAACAATAGAAATGTGAACTGTTGTCTAGTGTAGACTTGTAGTGTAGTCTTGACAATAGAAATGTGAACTGTTGTCTAGTGTAGACTTGACAATAGAAATCTGAACTATTGTCTGGTATAGACTTGACATAGAAATCTGAACTGTTGTCTGGTGTAGTGTAGACTTGACAATAGAAATGTGAACTGTTGTCTAGTGTAGACTTGACAATAGAAAACTGAACTATTGTCTGGTATAGACTTGACAATAGAAATCTGAACTGTTGTCTAGTGTAGACTTGACAATAGAAATGTGAACTGTTGTCTAGTGTAGACTTGACAATAGAAATATGAACTGTTGTCTAGTGTAGACTTGACAATAGAAATCTGAACTGTTGTCTAGTGTAGACTTGTAGTGTAAACTTGACAATAGAAATCTGAACTGTTGTCTAGTGTAGTGTAGACTTGACAATATAAATCTGAACTGTTGTCTTGTGTAGTGTAGACTTGACAATAGAAATCTGAACTGTTGTCTAATATAGACTTGACAATAGAAATCTGAACAGTTGCCAAGTGTAGACTTGACAATAGAAATCTGAACTGTTGTCTAGTGTAGACTTGACAATAGAAATCTGAACTGTTGTGTAGTGTAGAGTATAGACTTGACAATAGAAAACTAAACTGTTGTCTAGTGTAGACTTGACAATACAAATCTGAACTGTTGTCTAGTGTAGACAATAGATATCTGAACTGTTGTCTAGTGTAGACTTGACAATAGAAATCTGAACTGTTGTGTAGTGTTGTGTAGACTTGACAATAGAAAACTGAACTGTTGTCTAGTGTAGACTTCACAATAGAAAACTGAACTGTTGTCTAGTGTAGACTTCACAATATAAATCTGAAGTGTTGTCTGGTGTCCGCTTGACAATATAAATCTGAAGTGTTGTCTGGTGTAGACTTGACAATAGAAATCTGAAGTGTTGTCTGGTGTAGACTTGACAATATAAATCTGAAGTGTTGTCTGGTGTAGACTTGACAATATAAATCTGAAGTGTTGTCTGGTGTAGACTTGACAATAGAAATCTTAAGTGTTGTCTGGTGTAGACTTGACAATAGAAATCTGAACTGTTGTCTAGTGTAGTGTAGCCTTGACAATAGGAATCTGAACTGTTGTCTAGTGTAGTGTAGACTTGACAATAGGAATCTGAACTGCTGTCTAGTGTAGTGTAGACTTGACAATAGGAATCTAAACTGTTGTCTAGTGTAGTGTAGACTTGACAATAGGAATCTGAACTGTTGTCTAGTGTAGTGTAGACTTAACAATAGAAATCTGAACTGTTGTCTAGTGTAGACTTGTAGTGTTGACTTGACAATAGGAATCTGAACTGTTGTCTAGTGTAGTGTAGACTTGACAATAGGAATCTGAACTGTTGTCTAGTGTAGTGTAGACTTGACAATAGGAATCTGAACTGTTGTCTAGTGTAGTGTAGACTTAACAATAGAAATCTGAACTGTTGTCTAGTGTAGTGTAGACTTGTAGTGTAGATTTAACAATAGAAATCTGAACTGTTGTCTAGTGTAGACTTGTAGTGTAGACTTAACAATAGAAATGTGAACTGTTGTCTAGTGTAGTGTAGACTTAACAATAGAAATGTGAACTGTTGTATAGTGTAGACTTGTAGTGTAGACTTAACAATAGAAATGTGAACTGTTGTCTAGTGTAGTGTAGACTTAACAATAGAAATCTGAACTGTTGTCTAGTGTAGACTTGTAGTGTAGACTTAACAATAGAAATGTGAACTGTTTTCTAGTGTAGACTTGTAGTGTAGTCTTGACAATAGAAATGTGAACTGTTGTCTAGTGTAGACTTGACAATAGAAATCTGAACTATTGTCTGGTATAGACTTGACATAGAAATCTGAACTGTTGTCTGGTGTAGTGTAGACTTGACAATAGAAATGTGAACTGTTGTCTAGTGTAGACTTGACAATAGAAAACTGAACTATTGTCTGGGGATAGACTTGACAATAGAAATCTGAACTTGTTGTCTAGTGTAGACTTGACAATAGAAATGTGAACTGTTGTCTAGTGTAGACTTGACAATAGAAATATGAACTGTTGTCTAGTGTAGACTTGACAATAGAAATCTGAACTGTTGTCTAGTGTAGACTTGTAGTGTAAACTTGACAATAGAAATCTGAACTGTTGTCTAGTGTAGTGTAGACTTGACAATATAAATCTGAACTGTTGTCTTGTGTAGTGTAGACTTGACAATAGAAATCTGAACTGTTGTCTAATATAGACTTGACAATAGAAATCTGAACAGTTGCCCAGTGTAGACTGACAATAGAAATCTGAACTGTTGTGTAGTGTAGAGTATAGACTTGACAATAGAAATCTGAACTGTTGTCTAGTGTTGTGTAGACTTGACAATAGAAATCTGAACTGTTGTTTATTGTAGACTTGACAATAGAAATCTGAACTGTTGTCTAGTGTAGACTTGACAATAGAAATGTGAACTGTTGTCTAGTGTAGTGTAGACTTGACAATAGAAAACTGAACTGTTGTCTAGTGTAGTGTAGACTTGACAATAGGAATCTGAACTGTTGTCTAGTGTAGTGTAGACTTGACAATAGGAATCTGAACTGCTGTCTAGTGTAGTGTAGACTTGACAATAGGGAAACTGAACTGTTGTCTAGTGTAGTTGTAGACTTGACAATAGGAATCTGAACTGTTGTCTAGTGTAGTGTAGACTTAACAATAGAAATCTGAACTGTTGTCTAGTGTAGACTTGTAGTGTAGACTTGACAAGGAATCTGAACTGTTGTCTAGTGTAGGGGTAGACTTGACAATAGGAATCTGAACTGTTGTCTAGTGTATGTAGACTTGACAATGGAATCTGAACTGTTGTCTAGTGTAGTGTAGACTTAACAATAGAAATCTGAAACTGTTGTCTAGTGTATTGTAGGGCTTGTAGTGTAGATTTAACAAAAGAAATCTGAACTGTTGTCTAGAGTAGACTGTAGTGTACTGACTTAACAATAGAAATGTGAACGGTTGTCTAGTGTAGTGTAGACTTAACAATAGAAATTGTGAACTGTTGTATAGGCGTAGACTTGTAGGTAGACTTGACAATAGAAATGTGAACTGTTGTCTAGTGTAGTGTAGACTTAACAATAGAAATCTGAACTGTTGTCTAGTTTAGACTTGTTAGTTTAGACTTAACAACTAGAAATGTGAACTGTTGTCTAGTGTAGACTTGTAGTGTAGTTCTTGACAATAGAATGTGAACTGTTGTCTAGTGTAGGACTTGACAATAGAAATCTGAAACTATTGTCCTGGTATAGAGTTGACATAGAAATCTGAACTGTTGTACTGGTGTAGTGTAGACTTGACAATAGAAATGTGAACTGTTGTCTAGTGTAGACTTGACAATAGAAAACTGAACTATTGTCCTGTGTTATAGACTTGACAATAGAAATCTGAACTGTTGTCTAGTGTAGACTTGACATAGAAATGTGAAACTGTTGTCTAGTGTAGACTTGACAATAGAAATATGAACTGTGTCTAGTGTAGACTTGACAATAGAAATATGAACTGTTGTCTAGTGTAGACTTGTAGTGTAAACTTGACAATAGAAATCTGAACTGTTGTCTAGTGTAGTGTAGACTTGACAATATAAATCTGAACTGTTGTCTTGTGTAGTGTAGACTTGACAATAGAAATCTGAACTGTTGTCTAATATAGACTTGACAATAGAAATCTGAACAGTTGCCAAGTGTAGACTTGACAATAGAAATCTGAACTGTTGTCTAGTGTAGACTTGACAATAGAAATCTGAACTGTTGTGTAGTGTAGAGTATAGACTTGACAATAGAAAACTAAACTGTTGTCTAGTGTAGACTTGACAATACAAATCTGAACTGTTGTCTAGTTTAGACAATAGATATCTGAACTGTTGTCTAGTGTAGACTTGACAATAGAAATCTGAACTGTTGTGTAGTGTTGTGTAGACTTGACAATAGAAAACTGAACTGTTGTCTAGTGTAGACTTCACAATATAAATCTGAATTGTTGTCTGGTGTCGGCTTGACAATATAAATCTGAAGGGGTTGTCTGGTGTGACTTGACAATAGAAATCTGAAGTGTTGTCTGGTGTAGACTTGAACAATAGAAAACTGAAGTGTTGTCTGGTGTAGACTTGACAATATAAATCTGAAGTGTTGTCTGGTGTAGACTTGACAATAGAAATCTGAAGTGTTGTCTGGTGTAGACTTGACAATATAAATCTGAAGTGTTTGTCTGGTGTGAGACTTGACAATAGAAATCTAATGTTGTCTGGGGTAGACTTGACAATAAAATCTGAAGTGTTGTCTGGTGTGCTTGACAATATAAATCTGAAGTGTTGTCTGGTGTAGACTTGACAATGAAATCTGAATGTTGTTGGGGTAGACTGACAAAAGAAAACTGAAGTGTTTGTTGGGGTAACTTGACAATAGAAAACTGAATGTTGTCTAGTGTAGTGTAGACTTGACAATAGGAATCTGAACTGCTGTCTAGTTAGTGTAGACTTGACAATAGGAATCTGAACTGTCTTGTCTAGTGTAGTGTAGACTTGACAATAGGAATCTGAACTGTTGTCTAGTGTAGTGTAGACTTGACAATAGAATCTGAACTGTTTGTCTAGTGTAGTGTAGTTGTAGACTTAACAATAGAAATCTGAACTGTTGTCTAGGTAGACTTGTAGTGCTAGACTTGACAATAGGAATCTGAACTGTTGTCTAGTGTAGTGTAGACTTGACAATAGGAATCTGAAACTGTTGTCTAGTGTAGTGTAGACTTGACAATAGGAATCTGAAACTGTTGTCTAGTGTAGTGTAGACTCTTATCCAATAGAAATCTGAACTGTGTCTAGTGTAGACTTTGTAGTGTAGACTTAACAATAGAAATGTGAACTGTTGTCTAGTGTAGTGTAGACTTAACAATAGAAATGTGAACTGTTGTATAGTGTAGACTTGTAGTGTAGACTTAACAATAGAAATGTGAACTGTTGTTCTAGTGTAGTGTAGACTTTAACAATAGAAATCTGAACTGTTGTCTAGTGTAGACTTGTAGTGTAGACTTAACAATAGAAATGTGAACTGTTTTCTAGTGTAGACTTGTAGTGTAGTCTTGACAATAGGGAAAAGTGAACTGTTGTCTAGTGTAGACTTGACAATATCTGAACTATTGTCTGGTAGAGACTTGACATAGAAATCTGAACTGTTGTCTGGTGTAGTGTAGACTTGACAATAGAAATGTGAACTGTTGTCTAGTGTAGACTTGACAAAAAACGACTATTGTCTGTATAGACTTGACAATAGAAATTGAACTGTTTGTCTAGTGTAGACTTGAAAAATAGAAATGTGAACTGTTGTCTAGTGTAGACTTGACAATAGAAATATGAACTGTTGACCTAGTGTAGACTTCACACTAGCAGTTATGTAGAGAGACGTCATTGGGTTCATTGTAGGATTGGTAGTAGTTTATTAGTAGTAGCTAGTAGTAGTAGTAGTAGTTTAGTAGTAGTAGTAGTAGTAGAAGTAGTAGTATTAGTAGTAGTATGTAGTAGTAGTAGTAGTAGTAGTAGTAGTAGTAGTAGTAGTAGTAGTAGTAGTAGTAGTAGTAGTAGTAGTAGTAGCAGTAGTAGTAGTAGTAGTAGTAGTAGTATAGTAGCAGCAGTAGTAGTCAGTAGTAGTAGTAGAGTGTAGTAGTAGTAGTAGTAGCAGTTGTGTTGTTGTTGGTGGATTGTTGTTGTGGGGTGGGCTGGAGTTGTTTATGTAGTTGTAGCTGTAGTAGTGGTAGTTGTAATAGTGGTAGTTGTTGTAGTAAGTAGTATCAGCAGTAGTATTAGCAGCAGCAGCAGCTAGTCGTAGGAGTAGATTAGTAGCAGTTAGTAGTAGTTAGCGTAGTAGTAGTAGTAGTAGTTAGTATTAGTAGTCGTAGTAGTAGTCGTAGTAGTAGTAGAAGAGAAGAAGAAGAAGAAGAAGAAGAAGGAAGAAGAAGAAGAAAGAATAGGACGGCGGATAGAAGTGGAAGAGTAGGAGGAAGAAGAACGCAATGGGCAGGACGAGCAGTAAGAAGAAAAGTGAATTAGAAACTGTGAACGGAAAATCTGCTGCAACCATCAAGCCATTGTCCCTGACTACGTAACCACCTTTAACCGACGTCATCAACTGGAAAACGCCTGGCCAGATAAGCTTTTATCGGATTATGCCCCTTGACTGGGCCTGATCTCACACAATTTCCAATAAAAGACAGATAAATCCGCTTTAAACCCAGGAACAAATCACTTTGCTGCAGTAGCCGGCAGCTGTTTGGTTTGTTTTGTTGTGTTCAAGTCACTTCCTGACCTGGTATGGATGGTTTATTACACGCATATCAGCAGAGTACGTGCTTCGATTCGCCTAGTATCTGAATATGGTCTATTCACTTATCGAGGTTGATTAATCTAGGATTACCAAACTCCCAGTCACACGGCCTGACGTTCTGTTCCACTGTCCTGGTCTCCTCTGCTTGCTGTTCTAGTCTCTGTCACCGAGTTCAAGATCTGTTATCTGTTAGGGTATCATCCTTGCGCTCCGGACAAGTCCATAGATGCTCATATCCCCCCCCCCCCCACACACACACACACTGTTTCTGCCAACATATGCATCAGCGTCCGGCGGCTACGAGTGCCAGTTCTGTGTTGTTGACCAGCTCACTCGTTCTCCTGATATGCTTCTCGTGTCTGGCCGTGCCAGTTCTTACGCACTCATTCTGGACAACGATGTCGATGTGCTGCCATCAAAGTCCTCCCCTCTCGACATATCTCTAAGGGTATGCAGAGCCAGCAATGTTTATCGTTGTTCATGCCATCAACTCGGCATGTCTCAGAACGAAGATCAGGACCCTGTCATCTACTAGGGGAGCAGAGCCAGCAAGTTTTCAGATCGTCATGTCCTAAACTCCGGCATGTCCCAGAACGAAGATCAGACCCTGTCATCTACAGGGGATGCAGAGCCAGCAAGTTTATCAGCTCGTTCATGTCCCTCAACTCCCGCATGTCCCAGAACGAAGATCAAGCTGACTCTCCGGCCAACAGACCTCAGGATCGAATCAATTGACTATCTGCGTACAGAACCCGCCTTGACCAGTCGGATGATGCTTTAATTACTTAGGACACAAGCGTGGGTATAATTATGTATAATTCGAGATGATTACATCTCCACGTTGTAAAGGGTTTTTCTTTTAGGTCTTCCCATGGCAGTGTAGTGTCCGTCCCGACCATATGAGTCTCCCTACGCACAATTGTGTGTGGGTCGTTAGTGAGGCCGATCTGTGTTTGTTACCGCTGCCTACTTATCATTACGGACAATGTCCTGTCACGTAATGGCCATACCACACAATACACACACACCACCCACATAGAAAGAGGTACGAACCCTGGGCATGTAGACTTTAGTGCATATAATGCTGCTGCCATGTTCGGATGGAATGATTGGACGGGACGTTCGATGAGACGGAAGGACGGACCGACAGACTGACGATGAGACAAGTGAAGTAGCCGGGTGCAGTAGTATGTAACAATACCGACAGACTGACGAAGAGACAAGTGAAGTGGCCGGGTGCAGTAGTATGTAACAATACAACATAATCACAGTTCGGTTCGTGTAACTCCTGGAGTACAGTTATCTAACTGTTTATTATGTATTGCCGAAGAGGCAGACAGACGGACTCCCGGACGAACAGTTCTTGTCTCAGATACCGCCTGTTAGGAACCAACAATGTACTTCATCTCATCTCATCATCATCATACCTCATCATCATCTCATTTCATCTCATCATCATCAGCATCATCTCATCTTGTTCCTCTTGTAACATGCGGCGTCGAGGTGAATCATAAACAGAAGGAGAGTGCCCGTGTATGGGCCTCATATATCGAGATTCCCATGGACTCTTTTATTCCCACTGTCCGTCGTTTATATGGTCTTTCTCTTCCTCTAATTTCGAATTGGGGTGGCGGTGGGGGGGGGGGGGGTGATAAATTTATCAAATGTAATTACTTGAAGCAGACGGCCAGTCACTGACAGAGATAGTTAGTCGCGATTCCAACTTCACGGTAGCGGGTCGTCCCCATTATGCTCCGTTCCTGTGCCAGTGAATATCACATGAAATGCTCCTCACTGCTCAATGTGAAAAGTGCAACAGACAGGAGTGTCGGCAAGCCAACAGACCGCACAGATACACTGTGCATAATGCCGCCGCCAGAATGACCAACAGAAAAGTCCTCGATGAAAAATACAAATATTCATCGGTAACCATGCCCAGATACAGGGAGTGGGAGAGCACATAAACAGATAACGGTAACTATGTCCAGATACAGGGAGTGGGAGAGCACATAAACAGATAACGGTAACTATTCCAAGATACAGGCAGTGGGAGAGCACATAAACAGATAACGATAACTATGTCCAGATACATGGAGTCACATGGAGTGGGAGAGCGCATAAACAGATAACGGTAACTATTCCAAGATACAGGCAGTGGGAGAGCACATAAACAGATAACGGTAACTATGTCCAGATACGGGGAGTAGGAGAGCACATAAACAGATAACGGTAACTATTCCAAGATACAGGCAGTGGGAGAGCACATAAACAGATAACGGTAATTATGCCCAGATACAGGGAGTGGGAGAGCACATAAACAGATAACTGTAACCATGCCCAGATACAGGAAGTGGGAGAGCACATAAACAGATAACGGTAACTATGTCCAGATACATGGAGTGGGAGAGCACATAAACAGATAACGGTAACTATTCCAAGATACAGGCAGTGGGAGAGCACATAAACAGATACGGTAACTATGTCCAGATACATGGAGTGGGAGAGCACATAAACAGATAACGGTAACTATTCCAAGATACAGGCAGTGGGAGAGCACATAAACAGATAACGGTAACTATGTCCAGATACGGGGAGTAGGAGAGAATGAAACAGATAACGTTAAACTAGTTCCAAGATACAGCAGTGGGAGAGACACATAAACGGAAACGGTAATTATGCCCAGTACAGGGAGTGGGAGAGCACATAAACAGACTAAACGTAACAGACCAGTATACAGGAAGTGGGTTGAGACAAATAACAGATAACGGGAACTTATGTCCAGAACATGGAGTGGGGAGCACATAAACAGATAACGTAACTATTCACAAGATACAGGCAGTGGGAGAGCACATAAACAGATAACGGTAATTATGCCCAGATACAGGGAGTGGGAGAGCAATAAAACAGATAACTGTAACCATGCCCAGATACAGGAAGTGGGAGAGCACATAAACAGATAACACGGTAAACTATGTTCAGATTACATGGTGGTGGGAAGAGCACATAGAAATTGTTTGGCGACGAAGTCCCACGGATAATTGTACTAGGGGTGAGTCCAGAAACAGCAGTCTGAGTGAGCAGTCCAGGGAGAGGAAGTGTGAATGAACAAAGCGCAAAGAGTTGCTAGCGAGGAGCGATTAGTGCCCTGATCCGACTGGGACAATAGGGTGTTTGGTAACTGTCGCAGATGCCCATAAGCCCGTGGGTGAGATCGCAACTGTCAGCCATGCCAGTTACAGGTATGTGGGTCTACGGCCAGGGCATGTGGCAAATAAACAGATAGGATGTATGTCGGAACTATGTCAGATACAGGAAGCTGGGAGAGCACATAAACAGAAACGGTAACATATGTCCAGATACAGGGAGTGGGAGAGAACATAAACAGATAACGGTAACTATGTCCAGATACAGGAAGTGGGAGAGCACATAAACAGATAACGGTAACTATGTCCAGATACAGGGAGTGGGAGAGCACATAAACAGATATCGGTAACTATGTCCAGATACAGGGAGTGGGAGAGCACATAAACAGATAACGGTAACTATGTCCAGATACAGGGAGTGGGAGAGCACATAAACAGATAACGGTAACTATTCCAAGATACAGGCAGTGGGAGAACACATAAACAGATAACGGTAACTATGTCCAGATACAGGAAGTGGGAGAGCACATAAACAGATAACAGTAACTATGTCCAGATACATGGAGTGGGAGAACATATAAACAGATAACGGTAACTATGTCCAGATACAAGAAGTGGGAGAGCACATAAACAGATAACGGTAACTATGTCCAGATACAGTAAGTGGGAGAGCACATAAACAGATAACGGTAACTATGTCCAGATACAGGGAGTGGGAGAGAACATAAACAGATAACGGTAACTATGTCCAGATACAGGAAGTGGGAGAGCACATAAACAGATAACGGTAACTATGTCCAGATACAGGGGAGTGGGAGAGCACATAAACAGATAATGGTAACTATGCCCAGATACAGGGAGTGGGAGAGCACATAAACAGATAACTGTAACGATGCCCAGATACATGGAGTGGGAGAACATATAAACAGATAACGGTAACTATGCCCAGATACAGAGAATGGGAGAGCACATAAACAGATAACGGTAAGTATGCCCAGATACAGAGAATGGGAGAGCATATAAACAGATAACGGTAACTATGCCCAGATACAGGGAATGGGAGAGCACATAAACAGATAACGGTAAGTATGCCCAGATACGGGGAGTGGGAGAGCACATAAACAGATAACGGTAGCTATGAGACATTGGGCAGATACAGAGATCGGGAGAACACATAAACACTCAAAGAAAGATGAAGAGCGCAGGCGGGGCAGACTTCAATGAAGGGACGGGGCAAAGGGATCTGGGAAAGCCATCTGTCACTGGACGAGTGTCAGATTTGTGTCAGTTATGACCAGCGGGCTTTTTATGGAGACGGCATCGCGTGCTGACACAGTTTCTTGGAGACTTTCATCTGGCACAAGGCGATTACACCAGGGTGAGTAAAACCATTGATGGCGGGAGGCGGGAGGTAGGCGCGGTTGCGTGTTTTCTGCACACTCGCTTCTTTCAAGTATTGCAGTGGTTGTATGTGAGTGAGTGTATGTATGTATGTGTGGTGGCATGTTTCCTGCACCGCCGCTTCTTTCAAGTGCTGTAGTGGCTGTATCAGTGTGCATGTATGTGCGTGTGTGCATATGTTTGTGATCATATGTAGGTACAGTTGAATGTTTCCTGCAAGAATGATTGGACAGAACAAGGGGAAGACAGAGAAGTAAATACCTGGATGGCTTGGCCACGTGGCATGGTCGAAACAATAACACTGAACTGATCCACGACTCTGGTGATCGAGTGAGATGACGAAACGTGACCGCCCACGGCAGTCACCATGGCACATGATGATGATGATGTTTCCTGCACTATCTCTCCTGTTAAATATTCTAATGATTGTATGCGTGTGAGTGTGTGCGTATGTGAGAGAGTGTTTGTATATGTGGTTGCATGTCTCATACACCATCGCATCTTTCCAGTATCGCAGTGTTGTATGCGAGAGTGTGCGCGCATGTGAGAAAGTATATAAATGGGTCTAGACCGGTGGTTCTCAACCTTTTCTATTAGCCAATGCACCCCTTCACTATATTTCAGATTATCATTCCATCATCCCCCTCCTCCTTTTCTTATTTCCTCATTATAAATCCCCCCCCCCCCCATTTCTTCGCCCCTACACAGTATACGTAAAAATGGAAGCTAAATTTAATAACACATACTAGAACAAATCTAGAAGTATATATAAAACGTGATTTGTGTGTTTACTTACGTTATAAAACGAATTTCAGAAGGGCAAGAAGTACAGAACCGTAAAGTATTGAGGGAAAATCAATATCAAGTAATCGGTTCTTGTATTAACGCGATCTCGAAATAATCTTAATTCTTCCCCTCCCTCTTCTGGAACCCCTAAAATCCCCCCTCCAGGGGGGGGGGGGCGGCGGCGGAGGGGGGGGGTGCAGGGGGAGGATTCCCCACCGGTTGAGAACCACTGGTCTAGACACTGGTAGGTGCGTTGTTGCACATTAAAGTGTGTATGTGTACATGTCTGTGCTTGCGTTGGAGTGTGTTGCCTGTGTGTATATGTTAGTGTGTGTGTGGATGTATGTGTAAGTGTGTGTGTGTTTGTGTGTGTACCTGTATTTCTCAGTGTGTAGATGTGTATGTCAGATGGTGGCGGTAATATTGTGTTATCTATATAATCGAGTGGAACAGACACCTCTACGGAGTATTTCTTGTATACGCTGATACTTTTCTATCTGTTGAATATTTAAACCTCAGTGTATTTCTGAAATATGCATCATCATCATCATCATCATCATCATCATCATCATCATCATCATTCATCATTTTCTTCTTTCTCTTCTTCTTCTTCTTCTTCTTCTTCTCTTCTTCTTCTTCTTCTTCTTCCTCGTCGTTTTGTTGTTCTACTTTTCCCTGTAATTCTTCTTCTCCATTGTCTTCATGATCTTCGTGTTATTTTCATTGTTATTCCGCTCCCCCTGCTTTTTTCTATCAGACAAACTGACGGAGACGCGCATTAATGGATGGATAAAAAGACACATAGAAAAGCAGACAGACAGACAGACAGACAGACAGACAATTAAACAGACAGACAGACAGGCCGACAGGCCGACAGACAGACAGCAGGCCGACAGACAGACAGGCAGGCAGACAGACAGCGACAGTCAGACAGACAGGCCGACAGACAGACAGGCAGGCAGACAGACAGCGACAGACAGACAGCAGGCCGACAGACAGACAGGCAGGCCGACAGACAGACAGGCAGGCAGGCAGACAGCGACAGACAGACAGGCAGGCCGACAGACAGACAGACAGACAGACAATTAAACCGACAGGCCGACAGACAGACAGGCAGGCCGACAGACAGACAGGCAGGCAGACAGACAGCGACAGACAGACAGGCAGGCCGACAGACAGACAGACAGACAGACAGTCAAGCGAGTGGATGGATGGATGCATGCATGGATGGATGAATGGATAAGTGGGTGGATGGATGTATGGATGGATGAGTAGATGCATGCATGGATGGACAGAAGGATAGGTGGACGGATAACCCCGCAAAAAGCTGGAGAAAATATTGACATCATATCTAATGACTTCACTCCAACATGGCCGAATGGGTATCAACGCGTGTTTTTAAACATCCGGTTTACTGATGCCGAAGTAAGCGGTTCAACCTCTACACCGGACAGCTGGACTAAAATGTTGACCTGTCGTCCTTGGCATGGGACGTAAATTACATGTACCTTCTGAATTAATAGTGGGTTCGCCAGATGGCGAGGGACACTGTTAATAGGGAAAACTAACAAACACGCAAAATTCAGTCCAGCACTACTATAAATAGTGTGTGTGGACTACGCTTGAGTACAAAGGGAGCAAGCGCATATATATATATATATTGTAATATATATATATATATATATATATATATTATATATTAAATATATATATATATATTATAATATATAATGATGAAGAGCTGGTACACAAGAGAGCTCCAGTGACTAGCCTGCTGGTCTACATGTCAGCTCCATAAACTATTGCTCTATAGAACTACGCACTGGCACCATGTACCCAAATGTGCGTCTAGACGTGGACAAGGGTTACACTATATAAACCATATAACGGAACATGAGGTCATGCAGCTTTAATTTACAATAACCATTGGCACCTTTCCGTCTTGACAGACGATAGTTTGGTACATTGTGCATCAAAAAGGCTTAATAACTACGATCCATGGCGGTGGCGAGTGTGGCTGGTAAGGCCAATTCTTGCTGCAAATGTTTGCCCACAGTAGGTGCATGTGAAAACATGGTCATTTCCACCATTGTGCACCATCTTACGTCTCAAACGCTCGGTGTGTGACTTATCTGCAATCATTTTCTCCTTTGTCTTTATTCCATTTCTGATAGTTGCCCTCCATGCAACACGTTCAGCGGCGACTTGCTCCCAATGTGCATTATCAATGCCTGTATCAATCATGTCCCGCTTACACACATCTTTGTATCGTAGTAGAGGCCGACGCTGAGATCCCCTACCCGTCTGTAATTCACCAAAAAAGATGTCTTTTGGCATTCTACCATCATCCATCCTCTTAACATGTCCTATCCATCTAAGTCTACGAAGACTGAGCATGGAATACACCGTCACACAACCTGATCTTTCCATTACTTCAGTATTTGTGATTTTGTCTTGCCACTTAATACCAAGTATTCTTCGCAGACACCGCATATGAAAGCTGTTTAAACGTTTCTGTTGGCGTGAGTAAGCTGTATGGGTTTCACTGCCATAAAGAAGAGTACTAAGGACACAGGCTTGATAGACAAGGACTTTTGTTTTGGCGGTAAGCTTCCTGTTCTCCCAGACTCTTTTTGCTAACATGTTCATTGTTGCTGCTGCCTTGCCAATCCTGATGTTGATTTCCTAATTCGAGGGATAATTTGCTATTTACCTCTGATCCTAGATATGTAAAATGGTCTACTACCTCCAGTTCGGCGTCGTCAATAAAGATTGATGGTACACCATGTGCACCTTGTGATATAATCTGTGTCTTCTTTTTGTTAATTGTTAAACCAAATTCAGAACAAGCATTGGAGAATGCAGATAGTAGATGTTGTAATTCTTCCTCAGAGTGGGTCGTAATCGCAGCATCATCCGCAAAAAGCAACTCTCTGATTAGTACCCTCCTAATTTTGGTCTTGGCCTTCAATCTCTGAGCATTATAGAGGCCACCATCTGAGCGTGAGTGAATGTATATACCGTCATCCTGATCACGAAAGGCATATTTCAGTAGAAGTGAAAAGTATATCCCAAAGAGGGTGGGGGATAGCACACAACCTTGCTTACCTCCACTCTTGATTTCAAACTCTTCTGAAGTTGAGCCATCAAACTTGATTATACCCTTCATGCCTGTGTGGAACGATTCCACAATGGACAGAAGAGTTGGTGGGCAGCCAATCTTCTTTAGTGCTTTGAACAGACCCTCACGACTGACCAAATCGAATGCCTTTGTGAGGTCGATGAAGGCAATAAACAGTGGCTGATTTTGTTCCCGGCATTTTTCTTGCATCTGTCGCAATGAGAATATCATATCAATGGTAGACCGGCTCTGACGGAAGCCGCACTGTGATTCGGGGTAGACTTGATCTCCCAGGACTTGAAGTCTGCGCAGAATAATTCTGGCAAATACTCTCACAACAATACACAGAAGTGAGATACCCCTATAGTTGTTACAGTCGCTCCGATCGCCCTTGTTCTTGTACAGCGTTATGATGTTTGAATCTTTGAAGTCCTGTGGGACTTGTCCTTCTCGCCAGCATAGCTCTATTAGCTGGTGGATCTGTAGAGTGAATGTGTCTTGCCCACTCCTGATTACCTCTATTGGAATCCCATCCTTACCTGGAGCCTTGCCAGACGCAAGCTCATTTATAGCACACACAACTTCTGTTATGGTGGGAAGTGTGTCCAGGTGGTCAAGAGTTGGTAGAGCCTCTATGGCGTTGAGGGCATCATCCGCTAGCTTGGTCTCACTTGAGTAAAGCTCTAAATAGTGCTCGACCCATCTATCCATCTGCTGTTTCTTATCAGTGATGATTTCTCCAGTCAAGGTTTTCAGCGGTGCACTTCTTTTGATCATTGGACCACAGGCTTTCTTTATCCCTTCATACATGCTTCTGATGTTTCCCTTATCACTTGCGATTTGAATGGACTCACATAACTTGATCCAATAGTCATTCGCACACTGCCTGGCAGCCTTTTTCACATCCTTCCTAGCTTGCTTTAGCTCACTCAGAGTGTTACGCGTTGGTCTTTCCTTGTTTCTTAAGAGAGCTGTCTTCTTCTTATCAATCAAGGGCTGCAATATCTGGCTGTTTGCCGCAAACCAGTCCTGCCTCTTATGATCCTCAGTGCCGTAAACCCCTACCGCTGTTTTATAAATAGTTTCCTTAAGTTTACTCCATTTATCATTTACTATACAATTTTCTGATCTATTAGTGAAAGCGTCTTCAAGTTGCTGTTGAAATTCAAAGCACTTTCCAGGATCGTGAGTGTTAATAATATTAATCCTGGGGCTAGATTTGTGTTTAGCTGTGTAGATTCTCTTTGGTCTCAGTCTAACCCTTGCAACAACCAAAGAATAATCTGTATAACAGTAAGCACTGTGGTAACTTCGAGTTAATTATGTATGGTTCAGATGTTGTCTCCGTGTGATAATGAAGTCCAGCTGATGCCAATGGCCGGATCTTGGATGTTTCCATGTGACCTTATGCATCTCTTTTGCTTTAAAAAAAGAGTTTGTAATACGTAGGTCATTTCTAGTGCAATGCTCCAGCAGCCTTTGCCCATTATCATTCATGCGACCGATGTTGTATTTTCCAAGGCACACTGGCCATGAACTCGAGTCCTTGCCCACACGAGCATTGAAATCACCGAGCATATAAATGTAGTCGGATTTTGGAACTGCCTTGATCACAGTCTAGCTGCTCATAGAACGTATTCTTCACATCATCAGAGGAAGCGAGTGTCGGTGCATATGCAGTAATAATGGTGGCAAATCCACAAGAGGTTGCCAAGCGCAGGGATAATAATCTTTCATTACCTCCAGCTGGGATATCAATCATTCCCAATGGCGAATTCTTCACTGCAAAGCCCACACCGTGTTGCCTTTTTTTCTGCCTGCCCTCTACCCTTCCGAAAAGAAGGTGTAATTGTTTTCCCTGAGTGACCCTGAAGGCCAGCAATATCAATGTTAAGACGATTGAGTTCAGCATCAATCACAGCCGTTTTTCTCACATCGTCAATATTTTTCAAGTCAGTGGAAAATCCTGGACACATGGTTCTTACGTTCCAGGTTTCTATTATTCTTTTTTTATTAGTAACTGGTGCATTGGTTTTACAGCCTGCGATTCAGATTTTGTCCTAGCCCCAAGCACCCATTGAAGCAGGCAGGCTGTGGCGGATCAGCACCCAATTGGCCAGGGGCTGCCCAGCTTGAGGCGGGCGGTAGCTGATCAGTGACACCTGTAGGTGTCTCCCACCGTCAGAGGCAACGCGTGGCGCCCCATGTCTACGCCAACTGACAAGGACTTATAACCCGTAACAGTTGCCTCTCGCTTTGATTCCGAGACCGGTTAAGACCAGGGATGAAGTTATTGCCTCTCCATAGCACAAAGCCTGGGCTAAAATAAAGAAACCACGTGTTGCCCATGCAGCATGATCCCTCTCTCGGCCTGCCTAGTTCACTCCAGAGGACAGTTAACACCTATACATCTGGAATAAGACAAGCTGCAGAAGCTGCCGGATCAGCAAAGCAATGCTCTAACTGTCCGCCTGTCGGAGCTTCGGTCCTAGACCAGCTGCCAACCAAGGCTTATGGCCTGGTCTGCCCTGCCATGACTATTTTGTCTTTGGGTTGCATTTCCTCGCACCAGGGATAAGGCTTGTACCCTCCCAATTGCGCTCTTCCGCCCTAAGCCGTTAGCACAATGTGGGGTGTCGGGTTTGGTAAGCGCCGCCCAACATTCGGCGCTGACAGAAAGCAGGTAGTACCGTCTACTTTCATACGGTAGCTCAGCCATATCCGACTAAGACCTGACTTTATTGTTTACAATATATAAACCATATAACAGAAACACGAGGTCATGCAGCTTCACAGAACACTGTTAATTACAACAAAAGCCGTTGCGGCGACTAGCTTTCATCAGCATACAAACACAAGACAACACCACAAACAAACACAAGAAGACACCCTATGCAAACACAAGGAAGACACTACAGCTACTATTGTAACTGATCAAGTCCCATGGGGCCACTGATTGTCTTAAACGACTTCCCGTGTCTGCTTATATATCGCCGAAATGTTTTCATTGCGTTATAATACAATATAATATATTAACAACTGTTAAATCATACCTGTGACACACCCCTACTCATTTTTCGCCATCCATCTTTGCTTTGACACAAACCTGCTTATCGTTTGTCACTTGATCTGCCAAGACATAATAACTGAATTCGAAGAATGGAAAGATTAACGACATTAGAACGATGGAAATGAAATGAAAAAAGTGCTACTTATTTCAGAATCCCAGAATGTGAAACTCACAGTACGTCACGTCTGACGATCAGAAGCCCCTGTTGCTCATGCTTGTCCGCTGGAGTTTTCTATAACAAATCTAGGATGCCGCTTACATAAGGCGTTAGTCATTAGTCGTTAAGAGAAGCAACCAGAGGCCCTTAGATAAGACATTTCATTACCCAGAGAGCAGGCGATAGAAGGGTCCAGGTGTTGACATTTGACCTGAAGGCACGCGTCTCTATTGACACTGTCTATTAATAGCAACACACGTGATGTGAGATATCCCATCAGTCATGTCCGTGGATGGTGCTCCGTGCTTCCCAAATGTCTGTCTCTTAGAGTTGCCGTGGTCAAGATTCAGACAGAAGGTATATGTCATCATCAGCCTCTTTTCCTGTTCTTCATTCATCATCACCATGATGTGCCATGATGATAAGCGTGTGCGGTCATGTTTACACGATCACCAGAGTCGTGGATCAGCTCTGTTCCTGTCTTTACCATGTCTCATGGCCAGGCCATCCAGGTATTTACTTCTCTAACTTCCATTTGTTATCTTCCCCTCGATCTTGCCAGTTGTCGTATCTATCTATCTATCTATCTATCTATCTATCTATCTATCTATCTATCTATCTATCTGTCTGTCTGTCTGTCTGTCTATTCGTCCGTCCTTTTATCTGTCTGTCTGTCTGTCTGTCTGTCTAATTGTCTGTCTGTCTAATTGTCTATCTGTCCTCTCTCTCTGCCTGTCTATTTTTCTCTCTGACCTGATGCCGCATGCCTCTATTGTATATACGTATGTTTGAATGAAGATCTATCTTGAGCGTGAGAGAGACAGAGAGCAATAGATAGTGATAGATAGAGAGAGACAGAGAGACAGAGACAGAGAGCAATAGATAGAGATAGATAGATAAAGAGAGAGAGAGAGAGAGAGAGAGAGAGAGAGAGAGAGCAATAGATAGAGATAGATAGATAAGAGAGAGAGAGAGAGACAGAGACAGAGAGAGAGAGAGAGAGAGAGAGCAATAGATAGAGATAGATAGAGAGAGACAGAGAGACAGAGACAGAGAGCAATAGATAGAGATAGATAGATAGAGAGAGAGAGAGAGAGAGAGCAATAGATAGTGATAGATAGAGAGAGACAGAGAGACAGAGACAGAGAGCAATAGATAGAGATAGATAGATAGAGAGAGAGAGAGAGAGAGAGAGAGAGAGAGAGAGAGAGCAATAGATAGTGATAGATAGAAGAGAGAGCAGAGAGACAGAGAGCAGAGAGCAATAGATAGAGATAGATAAAGAGAGAGAGAGAGAGAGAGAGAGAGAGAGGAGATAGAGAGAGAGAGAGAGAGAGAGAGAGAGAGAGAGAGAGAGAGAGAGCAATAGATAGAGATAGATAGATAGAGAGAGAGAGAGACGAGAGAGAGAGAGAGAGAACGAACGAACAAACTTTATTTTCAAAGGGTTAATAATTGGGCACGCAGGCCCGTCTAACATTCTGCCCTTCTCTCACTCTCTTTCATACATTATTTCATTCACACATCATTCAAGGCTAACAGAGAACAGCAACAATAAAAAAAGATATGCATTATAAAGGCATGGGCAAAATGCGAACATCAAAACTACATGACACAGTAATATTAGATAATGGTCTGACACTTGTTATTAGCCATGTGGAATATACTGGCCTACCAAAAGGGGACTGGCTGTTATACTAGGGTTTTGTTATTATTATTATTATCTCTATTATTAAGGGGGAAGGTAATCCGTACTGAGATAGTGTTCGAGTAATAGCCGAGAGAGAGAGAGAGAGAGAGAGAGAGAGAGAGAGAGAGAGAGAGAGAGAGAGAGAGAGAGAGAGAGAGACAGACATACATACAGACAGACAGACAGAAGAGAGAAGAGAGAAGAGAGAGAGAGAGAGAGAGAAACAGATGAAGAAAGAGATATTGGGTATGTATGTACCAGTAAAGTCGGTTAGTGAGTTTGTGATTATGAGTGAGTGTATGTGCATGCGAGGGGGTGTGTGTGTTTGTGAGTTATTGAGTGGGTGCATATAGTTTGTGTAAATGATGTAAGTATGTATGCAGGTATGTTTGTATGTGTTTATGCACGTGCTGTGTGTGTGTGCGCGCGTGTGTGCGTGTGTGTGTTTGTGTGTGTGTCTGGATGCCTGTCTGTCTCATAACAAGGTAATATGCATTGTTTATACTTACAACATTCATGACAATGATTTTCCCGATGTGAATGTAAATATAACATGCAAAATAGTTAATTG
>JACEFZ010016116.1:637500-719582 GCA_014155875.1 Cepaea nemoralis
CCTGCACGTCTGTGAGCAATATTTCACAGATCTACTTGTGCTTGTCGTTCTAGAAGCCAGATTCTCCGTGGCATGGCACGCCACCAGTCTGTTCATCAGTGTGTCTCGCCGTGCCTGGCTCTAAGACCTACCACGGAGACATTTCATCAGCCCCGGGGCAGTGATGACACCAGGCCGCTACAGGCTTGCCAGTCCCAGGTAGATACTTAACCCGGGTGTCACACATGTGACACGGCTGATTACAGTGCCAGTGTTTTAGTTTCCCCTGCGCGAGTACCTATCCCGTTCTGTGCGCGCAAAAACTCACGACCTCCTAGACTCGTGATTTAATTATAGCCTGGCATTGATTCTACGAGATATAGCTTCTAGAAATCATTAGCATGTATGTATCATCATCATCATTATCATCATCATCATCATCATCATCATCATCGTCATGATCATCATCATCACACGTCGAGGTAGTTGGCGTGAAGGGTCTTGCACCTCCACATCGACTGACACTCATGCCACTGTTAAAAATCAACACAAGGCAGTCTGCTTCCAGTCGTCTACAGTTGGTGGCGACCTGGTATGTGAGATTGTGAAACACGTTCGCTACTCTTTAGCCACGGACGGCGGCAACAACTGGCAGTATTCTAGCCACAACTGGCAGTATTCTAGCCACAACTGGCAGTATTCTAGCCACAACTGGCAGTATTCTAGCCACAACTGGCAGTATTCTTACCACAACTGGCAGTATTCTAGCCACATCTGGCAGTATTCTAGCCACAACTGGAAGTATTCTTACCACAACTGGCAGTATTCTAGCACACCTGTAGTATTCTAGCCACAACTGGCAGTATTATTACCACAACTGGTAGTATTCTTGCCACAACTGGTAGTATTCTTGCCACAACTGGTAGTATTCTTGCCACAACTGGCAATATTCTAGCCACACCTGGCAGTATTCTAGCCACAACTGGCAATATTCTTACCACAACTGGCAGTATTCTAGCCACAACTGGCAATATTCTTACCACAACTGGTAGTATTCTTGCCACAACTGGTAGTATTCTTGCCACAACTGGTAGTATTCTAGCCACAACCGGTAGTATTCTTGCCAAAACTGGTAGTATACTTGTCACAACTGGCCGTATTCTTGCCTACAACTAACCTGCAGACGGTAGTAGGCTTGTATACACTCACCGTTTCTCCCAACAACGGTAGAAAGTAGTAGGTTCATGTACACTTACCGTTGTTTTCTACAGCACAAGAAGGTCATAGATTTATGTATATATATATACACACACACACACACACCTGCCGTTTATGTATATATATACACACACACACACACCTGCCGTTTATGTATATATATATACACACACACACACACACCTGCCGTTTATGTATATATATACACACACACACACCTGCCGTTTATGTATATATATATAGACACACATACACACCTGCCGTTTATGTATATATACACACACACACACACCTGCCGTTTATGTATATATACACACACACACACACCTGCCGTTTATGTATATATATATATACACACACACACCTGCCGTTTATGTATATATATATACACACACACACACACCTGCCGTTTATGTATATATATACACACACACACACACACCTGCCGTTTATGCATATATATACACACACACACACACCTGCCGTTTATGTATATATATACACACACACACACACCTGCCGTTTATGTATATATATACACACACACACACACCTGCCGTTTATGTATATATATACACACACACACCTGCCGTTTATGTATATATACACACACACACACCTGCCGTTTATGTATATATATATATATACACACACACACCTGCCGTTTATGTATATATATATATACACACACACACACACCTGCCGTTTATGTATATATATACACACACACACACACCTGCCGTTTATGTATATATATATACACACACACACACCTGCCGTTTATGTATATATATACACACACACACTTGCCGTTTATGTATATATATACACACACACACCTGCCGTTTATGTATATATGTCATAGAAGTAGAATAATAAGGACAGGAAGATGTAATTTCCTATACTTAAGTGCTCAAAGACAAAGAAGCGCAACACTGACTTTTAATGGGCCAGAGAAGAAAAGGACAATAAGGAGAAATAGAGAAAGAGCACTGTGTATATCCTCCTCTGTTAACAAGAAAAGGGGTAGAATTTAGACAGAAGATTCCAGGAGTTCTTAGGGCGGGGGATGTACTGTTGTACACCCCAGGACAGAAGATTACACTGCTGGACTGTAACAGGATCAATGAGTTTACACAACAAACTACAGACTAAACAAAACAAATTAAGAACAACAAAATTAGGTTTTTATTGACAGAACTGCATGGTTTAGTGACAAACAGGCATCCTGGCAGGTCACATGACTGACATATACAGAAATGGGGACCTATGTTCCCACAGTAATCACTGCTGCCTAACATCGCTATGCACATGACTAGGTACCCATCTCCACAAACCAACAAGGACATGGCAACAACAGAGCCTTAACGTAAACAACAATGGTAACCGCAGGTATGGACTCTCTATTGTAATCATCTCAGGACTCATGGACAGTTGGTACATACAGAAATGGGAATCTGAAATCCCACAGTTAGAGATAACTGCTGCCTAGCACTGACTACAGGGGCGGTCTCTAAATGACGGTGAGACCTCAATCATGTTCAGTTGAGTCGAAGGGCACCCTCAATACCCACACAAGACACCCGCATCACATAAGTCGACTGGGACCAGATACAGCGAAAAACCATAACATAACGAGTAACAAAACTATAACCCTAACAGCAGAGATATAGTGGCATAAACAGGTATACGAAGGGGTGTATGAAAGGGTATACAAAAGGGTATACAAAAAGGGGGGATGTGAGCGGCCTACGACATTAACCAGAGCCGGGGCTCAAGTTTGCTCTACAACCCACAAACATGGCCAGGGGTCACTACCAACAGTGGGCTTACAAATTGCCAGTTATTTTGATGGATTTCCTCGGTCCTCGTGTGTGGGCCACACAAGCCAGTCATGGTTAAATCTAGAGGCATTTGTGACTCCCTGCTCTGGTCCAGTGACTGGGGAGGGCTGGTTAAAGCCTCCCTATTCTATACTACAGCGATCTACATCATCGCTCCTTCGGCCACGGTTGTCTGGTTTGGAGAGAGCGGGAAACTGACACGCGCCTCTATTTATCCTCACTTCCAGAGCGGCTTACCATCGTACCCCAGGGCACTGCAAGGGATGCTGGTATTGGTAACATTATCATCATCATGTATCGCGCCAGACTATTACACATCACACCCCCAATTTTTCGACGGTCCCTCGTCGAATACTCTAGACTCTTAGGGTTTAGACTAAACACAAGGGCTATTTAAGTAAACAATCAATTAAGGGGGTTTCATCACGGGACTTAAACCTCTCAGCGTAAAATTGTTACCAGTTATATTTTCTGAACCTGCCTTAAAAACATACATCATGGTGATTTACAAAAGTCAGTCCCTGACAAAAGATAATACCATATCTTCTGAGTGGCCATGAGGAATATGCAGTCTGCATACAAAATAAACCACCAACCCTGACATCAACATCAACACTTAGCTCCATGGATGCAATACGTATGGGCACCAAAAAAAATTTCACACAGGCATCCCCTTAAATCTACAATCCCTACTTGTAACCCAAAAACAACAATCAGAATAACATGCATGCTATCCACTAGATCACCTGCAAACCAAGATGCAGACTTCCTTGCCACTGAAAAAAATATATAATTCCCATGACTATGCAAGCAAACCCAGTTTTTGTTTTCCCGGTCTGATTCTGGTAGCCCCGCTTCAGCCAGCCGCATCCACCAGTTCCATGGGATGAGTCAGTAATTTCTCAGTTGTCACCGTGGTACCCAAATGAAGCGGGGTAGGAAAATACCTGTACATGGGAAACAAAACAAAGCAAAACAAACATGCTGGAAGACATGGCGTCTTAGACTCACTTTCTGTGCGTGGGGATTCCCAATTCGAATTAATATTGCCTGACACAAAATAATTAACTAGTAATTAATTATTTGTCCATAAAGTGTGTCGCAGAAATATATAACGAATGTTTCTGTCTGATGATGCTCACTGGATATCGTTTCCTCCCACTATTATGTGTCTCTTTTGAATTGTCTTATGCACAGGGGAAATATAGGAAATCAGTTCATTCACTGCTCGATGATTCTCGCTGGATGCTATTTCTTCTCACTGAATGTCTATTATGTGTCGCTTCTAAATTTTCTATGCACGGGGGAAATATAGGAAATCAGTTCATTCACTGCTCGATGATTCTCGCTGGATGCTATTTCTTCTCACTGAATGTCTATTATGTGTCGCTTCTAAATTTTCTATGCACGGGGGAAATATAGGAAATCACTGTTCACTCGACCCGCAACACTCAATATGTCCACCCATGACATCATGAACATGGATGAACACGCTAGTATTAACTCCTCTGCTTCCGCCTATAAGGAAAGGATTTTCTTATCACCACAGGTAACATTGTCATCTGTCACTTCAAACGGACATGGTGAACTGATGCACAATAAGGGAAACATCCCCCTCGATGATCTCAGGTGATGGTGCCACCGGTGGGGATTGAATATGGATGTCCAGCGCTCTGCTGCTGGTGGGACACACTGGTGGGATAGATTTCTGATGTCCCCTCTTCCAGACAAACAAGGGAAAGGTACTTCTATGGATGGCCCCAGATGTTGGCACTGCTGAAATCAGTCGCATGAACAGTCCACAACTGTTCTCCCAAAAGAATCAACAGAATTTTTCTCTTGGACAAGCACAGCTCTATTGAATGTGGGGGCATTCTGCTCTCATGGAGTCATCAACCACCTCTGTAGCTTTCTGAGTAAAGCTTGATGGTTTCAGTAGGAATATACATGCATATTCCAAAAGACTTTATACCTAAAGTTTGGTGACCTTCGTTAGAGTGTTCACACTCTTAATTTATACCAGCGGACTCAGACTGAGCGCCGGCTGGGTGGGAAACTTCGGTTCCCTAAACATGGAATAAGGTCACCTTTAATTTCGACGACTTGAGATGTGGTGTAGATCTGGAGGCTCTTCTCTCAATGCTGTGCTTCTTGGAGACTTGGGGAACAAACCTGAACCCAGTTAATGTCTTTGGCCAGGGACCTCTCACACCCCCAAAAAGCCAAAAAAAATAAAAACATGGAACTACCACCTAAAAGAATCATTGAAGACTGGAACAGACACCAACAAGATAATCTAAAGGCCGCCAAACAATCCAGGCCGAGGCTCGCCACTTGTCATAGGAGGTGGAATATCAAGGACAGGAAGATGTAATTTCCTATACTTAAGTGCTCAAAGATAAAGAAGCGCAACACTGACTTTTAATGGGCCAGAGAAGAAAAGGACAATAAGGAGAAATAGAGAAAGAGCACTGTGTATATCCTCCTCTGTTAACAAGAAAAGGGGTAGAATTAAGACAGAAGATTCCAGGAGTTCTTAGGGCGGGGGATGTACTGTTGTACACCCCAGACAGAAGATTACACTGCTGGACTGTAACAGGATCAATGAGTTTACACAACAAACTACAGACTAAACAAAACAAATTAAGAACAACAAAATTAGGTTTTTATTGACAGAACTGCATGGTTTAGGGACAAACAGGCATCTTGACATGTCACATAACTGACATATACAGAAATGGGAACCTATGTTCCCACAGTAATCACTGCTGCCTAACATCGCTACGCACATGACTAGGTACCCATCTCCACAAACCAACAAGGACATGGCAACAACAGAGCCTCAACGTAAACAACAACGGTAACAGCAGGTATGGACTCTCTATTGTAATCATCTCAGGACTCATGGACAGTTGGTACATACAGAAATGGGAATCTGAAATCCCACAGAGATAACTGCTGCCTAGTACTAACTACAGGGGCGGTCTCTAAATGACAGTGAGACCTCAATCATGTTCAGTTGAGTCGAAGGGCACCCTCAATACCCACACAAGACACCCGCATCACATAAGTCGACTGGGACCAGATACAGCGAAAAACCATAACATAACGAATAACAAAACTATAACCCTAACAGCAGAGATATAGTGGCCTAAACACGCATAAACAGGTATACGAAGGGGATGTGAGTGGCCTACGACATTAACCAGAGCCGGGGCTCAAGTTTGCTCTACAAACCACAAACATGGCCAGAGGTCACTACCAAGAGTGGGCTTACAAATTGCCAGTTATTTTGATGGATTTCCTCGGTCCTCGTGTGTGGGCCACACAAGCCAGTCATGGTTAAATCTAGAGGCATTTGTGACTCCCTGCTCTGGTCCAGTGACTGGGGAGGGCTGGTTAAAGCCTCCCTATTCTATACTACAGCGATCTACATCAATCGCTCCTTCGGCCACGGTTGTCTGGTTTGGAGAGACCGGGAAACTGACACGCGCCTCTATTTATCCTCACTTCCAGAGCGGCTTCCCATCGTACCCCAGGGCACTGCAAGGGATGCTGGTATTGGTAACATTATCATCATCATGTATCGCGCCAGACTATTACATATATATATACACACACACACACCTGCCGTTTATGTATATATATATATACACACACACCTGCCGTTTATGTATATATACACACACACACACACACACCTGCCGTTTATGTATATATATATATATATACACACACACCTGCCGTTTATGTATATATATATATACACACACACACACACCTGCCGTTTATGTATGTATATATACACACACACACACACCTGCCGTTTATGTATATATATACACACACACACACACACACCTGCCGTTTATGTATATATATATACACACACACACACCTGCCGTTTATGTATATATACACACACACACACACACCTGCCGTTTATGTATATATATATACACACACACCTGCCGTTTATGTATATATATATATATACACACACACACACACACCTGCCGTTTCTTCCTACAGCCCCTCTGACGACATTCAACATCAGCGGTCACGTGGACAAGAGCGTAACCTTACGCTGCCACTTTCTCACAGCCACACACAACCGCGGATGGTTACTCATCAAATGGTACCGACTGGAGGCGGACGGGTCATCTCTGCCGTTGATGGAGCTTTCAGCCAGGGGTAAGGTAAGCCCCCCCACTGTCCTACGTCTGTATTACTCACATCATTGTTTTCGTGACCTGTAGAAGTCATACATGTCTCACGCTGGACTCCGTGGCCGGGCCTAACCACAAAAGCGGAGTTAGAGCATTGCTGTGCTGAACCAGCAGCTTCAGCAGCTTGTCTTGTTCCAGATGTATTGGTCTTACCTTTCCTCTGGAGCAAACTAGGGCAGGAAAAGAACGAACGAACGACGAACGAACTTTATTTTCAAAGCTGTTAAGAGTTGGGCACGCAGGCCTGTTTCTTCTTCTTTGCGTTCATCTGGAGTGTTTTTTCAGATGTGATTGCGGTGTGTCTAAGTTATGCGCCCTTGGGCCTAAACCCGTAGGCCAACACAACCGGCTTTAGCGTGCTTTTTTGACCAGGTAGCATTCCTGGGAGACTCTCACTTTTGCGGTACCGTCCACAACCCAGCTGGCCAAGTTGGACCGGTCGAAGACTTAACGGTCATATCCCTCAAAGGAAGGCAGGGACAGTCCATGGCATTTTCCGCCATCCAGGGTGGCTTCCATAATTGCAAGGCCGACACATAGCGCCCTGGTGCTGGGCTCACCGAGGGAATCGTCACGTCCTGCTCATGGCTGCTTTAATTCCTCACTTCAATATATTGGGCATTTCGTTAACCCCGGACCGTTCCCGCACAAACCAGACAGGTCTGCATAAGGTATCCACTCAGCGAGATTTCGACACGGACATGTACTTGTCGTTGTGCCCGTCAGAGCTGTTCCAGGCACGACGGACATTCGGAAAACTACCTAGTCAGAGCTGTTCCGAACAAGAGCGGCATTCGGAAACTAGTCAGGCCTGTTTGACATTCTGCCCTTCTTCTCTATTTCCTCTCATACATTATTTCATTTAAAATCACTTATGAAGTTAATATTAGACAACAAATGAACAATAAGCATTAAAACGCATGAAAAATAATAAATAATACATGACTCACTGAGGCAATGTTTAACATGGGCATTATACATTCTTAAAGAAGATTTAACGTACCATACATATGGGAATGTTTATTGGCTAGTTGTCGTTTGAGACAATTTTCCATTATTATTGGATTTTTAGGGGGGAGGGGGTGGCATGTAGTCTGTACTGAGGTAGTGTTCAAACAGGCTGCGACTGTATGTATAGTGATTGATAGTGTCCTTGATTCTTGGGGAAGATAATTCCACAATTATTATTCTTCTTCTTCTTCTTCTTCTTCTTCTTCTTCTTCTTCTTCTTCTTCTTCTTCTTCTTCTTCTTCTTCTTCTTCTTCTTCTTCTTCTTTCGTTCGCTTGAAATATGTCTATAACTGCAATGTTGTCTCTTGTATGAATTTAACTGTTTGTTTTTTCAGTTCACACAGCGGTCCATAGAGTTTATCTTCCACTGTCGTCTCTCTAGGCCAGAAGGTTTGCCTACATATGTTATATTTTGGGCAGTCTTGGAGTATGTGCTCTGCTGTCTGCGACGCCAATCCACATGTGCACATGGCTGTTTCACCAACCTTGAATTGTGTATACATGTGATTGCGTAATCTATTGTGTCCAGTTCTGATGCGCAGAATAATGACTTGTTCTGGTCTGTCCATAATGTGGTAGTCATCTTGAGCAGGTTTTGGTTTCTTTCTGACTGATCTGATCATTATTTTCTTTTGGTGGTATGTAACGGTCACATCAGGCTGTTCTTCTTTGGCTCATTCCTTAGCCAATCGATCAGCTCTGTCGTTTCCGGATACTCCACAGTGGGATGGTATCCACTGTATGGTGACCTTATGCTGACAGCAAAGTTCATAAAGTAGTGTCCTTAGTACTGGTAATTTCCCAGACAGGATCGCCTCGAGTACTGATTTTGCATCTGTCAATAGCACCACAGGTTGTGTACCATTGCTTGAATTTAGTAATTTCTCTGTTGCTATCTTGATTGCCTCAATTTCAGCATCTTAGTTATGGCAGTACTTTCCTGTCGGTACTCCGGCTATGTCCCTAGTATTGAGCGGCAGAGTATGCTAAGCTTGTTTTATATAAGTCTATATTAGGTTTAGGGACATGAAGTATATTTAGTCGTTCGCTATGTCTTGCGTTATATTTAAACAATGGCCAAACTTAGCTTGGAGCATTTTGAAATAGGACTTTGTGAATTAGTTTAGCTTTATTAAAAAGTAGGCGTTTGTGGAGTGGCACTAACTAAAGACGTTCATGTAGGTTAGAATTGTCGGTAAGATTTTCACCATTAATTACACGCACTGCCCTTTTCTGGAGTGAATAAAGGTGTTTAGTTATTGATTTGGAACATCCATCCCAGATTGTGGAGCAATAATTAATATGTGTTTGTATATAGGGAAGTATAGAATATCTTTCTTGTGTTTTCGTAAAGGAAATTGTTAATTTTGGGAAGTTGGTATACTTTTTTGGCTATTTGGTTAACGAGTACAAAGAGAGGGGTCATGCTGCATGGGAAACACGTGATCTCTATAATTCAGCCCAGGCTGTTCGCTATGAAGATTTTATTATGCCTATTTTTGTTAAAGCACAATAACTATCGTCTGTCAGGACGGTAAGTTGTCAGTAGGTCACATGAAAGGAACCTAAACCCGGACACCTCCAGACAGTCACCACACAATCAACAACCAATGCCACGACCGTATGATTCCATGGATTATGTTAAGCTAGCGAACACCTCCACCAATCACCAACTGACAAACTAACTCCCCCGTGAACCCATACATCGTGTTTCAGTGACAACCGTTCAGGTTTGTTATTCTGTTCGGCGTTCTGTTTTCAGCCAATCAAGATTTCACAACTCTCTATGACGTCATATCATTTTAATCAATTCGAAGGCTCGTTTGAAGTATTTAAACATGGCATTCTACCGTTAGTCTCGTGTTGTGACTACCTGTATAATATAGTGTAGTTAATGTGGTGGTATTCCTTTGTCTTCCACAAGGTTCCAGAATGGAGTCCCAAAATTCCAGTACACCTACAGACAAGGATACAGCCAATCATTACACTCCAACCTGGTCACGTGGAGTTCAACCTCATCATTAACAACCTCACGTGCACAGATGAAGGTGATTACAGGTGAGAGCTTACCTCAATCAATGCCTTAAACTCCCAGATAATGTAGGTGAGAGCTTACCTCAATCAATGCCTTAAACTCCCAGATAATGCATGTGACAGCTCACCCCAATCAATACCTTAAACTACCAGATAATGCAGGTGAGAGCTTAGCTCAATCAATGCCTTGAACATCCTAGCTGATGCAGGTGAGATCTTAGCTCAATCAATGCATTGTACATCCTAGGTGATGCAGATGAGAGTTTAGCTCAATCAATGCCATAAACTACCAGGTAATGCAGGTGAGAGTTTAGCTCAATCAATGCCTTAAATTCCCAGATAATGCAGGTGAAAGCTTAGCTCAATCAATGCCTTAAATTCCCAGATAATGTAGTGAGAGCTCCCCTCAATCAATGCCTTAAACTCCCATGCAATGCAGGTGAGAGCTTAGCTCAATCAGTGCCTTAAACTCCCAGATAATGCATGTGTCAGCTCACCCCTATCAATACCTTAAACTCCCAGATAATGCAGGTGAGAGCTTAGCTCAATCAATGCCTTGAACATACTAGGTGATGCGGGTGAGAGGTGGCACGGAAGCTTCACTTGCTCCTTGAGTCACAGATATGTGGTCTTCATATCAGAATGCAGGACATATGTTTGGACAGAAGCTAGGACGCGTTGCTCCACTCAGCACTAGATATTGATCGAATGACGCGAACTGCTGTCTACAACTGCAAGCACCGTGGTAGTACCAGCGCGTGCAATATGCGCCAATCATATCAGAGCACCAGCGCGTGTAATGTGCGTGCAATCATGTCTCGGAGCACGCAGGTCTGCATGGCCGAATAGGTAAGAACGCGTGTTCTTAAACATCCGGTGTGCTGATGCCGAGGTAAGCGGTTCAAACCCCTAAACTGGACAGCTGGACTAAAATGTTGATCTGTCGTCCTTGACTTTGGGGACGTTAATTACAAGTACTTCTGAAGTCAGAGTAGGTTCGCCTGATGGCGAGGGTCACTGTTAATAGGGAAAGCTAACCCAAACGCAAAATTCAGTCCATCACTACTATAAATAGTGTGTGTGGACTACGGTTGAGTTCAAAGCGAGCGAGTGCCCATGAAAAAAATAATATCGGAGCAGCGCGTGCGATGTGCGTCAATCATGTGGGAGCACCAGCACGTTAATTTGTGCGTCAATCATGTGGGAGCACCAGCGTGTGCAATGTGTGTCAATCGTGTGGGAGCACCAGCGCGTGCGATGTGCGTCAATCATGTGGGAGCACCAGCGCGTGCAATGTGTGTCAATCATGTGGGAGCACCAGCGCGTGCGATGTGCGTCAATAATGTGGGAGCACCAGGCGTGCTATGTGCGTCAATCATGTGGGAGCACCAGCGCGTGCGATGTGTGTCAATCATGTGGGAGCACCAGCACGTGCAATGTGCGTCAATAATGTGGGAGCACCAGCGCGTGCGATGTGCGTCAATAATGTGGGAGCACCAGCGTGTGCGATGTGCGTCAATCATGTGGGAGCACCAGCGCGTGCGATGTGCGTCAATCATGTGGGAGCACCAGCGTTTGCAATGTGTGTCAATCATGTGGGAGCACCAGCGCGTGCGATGTGCGTCAATCATGTGGGAGCACCAGCGCGTGCGATGTGCGTCAATAATGTGGGAGCACCAGCGCGTGCGATGTGCGTCAATCATGTGGGAGCACCAGCGCGTGCAATGTGTGTCAATCATGTGGGAGCACCAGCACGTGCAATGTGCGTCAATAATGTGGGAGCACCAGCGCGTGCGATGTGCGTCAATAATGTGGGAGCACCAGCGTGTGCGATGTGCGTCAATCATGTGGGAGCACCAGCGCGTGCGATGTGCGTCAATCATGTGGGAGCACCAGCGCGTGCGATGTGCGTCAATCATGTGGGAGCACCAGCGCGTGCAATGTGTGTCAATCATGTGGGAGCACCAGCACGTGCAATGTGCGTCAATAATGTGGGAGCACCAGCACGTGCAATGTGCGTCAATCATGTGGGAGCACCAGCACGTGCAATGTGCCGGCGCGATTGAACTCCCAGTCCCACGGCTGTATCAATCATAGTCAGATCACGTGCCATCTTCACGCCAAATGTCACGTCAGTGAACCTCTAACATTGTCTTCGCTAGCTATGCTGCGGATTCCCTGATCCTAGTCCACGCATGCATGACATCTCTAATTTGCTAGCATTGTTTCCCCCTTGTTCGTTGGCCGTCATTATTTCTCCGTGAAACTGCTTTCTTAGAGATCAGGACTGACCAGGCCCAGCAGGAGTGACTGTGCGAGTATAGTAGATATGACAGTGATGGTGGAAGTGGTGGTGGTGGTGGTTATAATAATGATTATAACGATTATCACCATCATGTTTAATTACTACGATGATGATATGGTGATGGTGGTAGTGGTGGGGTGGTAGCGGTGGTGGTGGTGGTGGTGGTTACATTAATGATGATAACGATTATCACCATCATGTTAATTACTACGATGATGATATGATATGGTAGTGGTGGTGATGGTGGTAATGGTTGACAAGGTAATGATCATGATAATAATAGTAGTAGTGATTATGATGAGTTAATTCAAGGACCGACATCGCAGCACTCGGAACATTCCCATACGTGCTCCGTCCTCATCTTCAACAACCAGCGAAGAGCACCAATATTAATGGTACCATCCGTCTGGCCTGTCCTCGAAGTTCTGTGTGTCGGCCAGGTCCTGAGGTTATGCTGACAGTGAGGATAGTCACATTCATAATAATAGCGATAATGATGCTGGCAAGACAGCCATAGCCACACGAACGAAGAGAAGACAGTCTAATGCAGGGATAGTGACTGTGTGGATGACCTATATGTCGATGTTACAGGTGCAGTGCCATTACTCCGGATGGTGAAATCATCTCTACGGCAGAACTGGGAATATACGGTAAGCTGAGAATGTTGCTGCATATATATATATATATATATATATATATATATATATAGTTTAAGATTGCAATAGAAGGATTTACAACTCACATGGTACAACGAGTAATCTAATACTGTTGGTCTTTATATTTACTCTGCTATTACAGCAGACAAATGTACACCTCATAAGGTAAACAGCGAACGAACGAACGAACAAATTCTATTTTTAAAGGGTTAAGAATTGAGCACGCAAGTCCGTCTAACATTCTGCCCTTCTATCACTCTCTTTCATACATTATTTCATTCACACATCATTCAAGGCTAACAGAGAACAGCAACAATATAAAAGATATGCATTATAAAGTATTGGGGGAACTGCAAAAATCAATACTACACGACTCGGTAATATTAGATAATGGTGTGGCACTTGTTATTAGCCATGTGGAATATACTGGTCTACTAGAAGAGGACTGGCTGTTATACTAGGGTTTTGTTATTATTATTATTTCTATTATTAAGAGGGAAGGTAATCTTAGGCTGTTGGGCCTTACATTTGCGCTCATGCTTGAACTTCCTGTGCGCTGACGGTAGGGTAGCAGGTTAACTCCACACATGGGTCTGGTGGACATACAGATGTTGACTTCTCGTATAACTAGCAATAGCAGACAATTGGACGTACAGTTGTCAGGAAATCCTGCCTGGGATTGACTGCAACATTCCGCCAAGGAGTGCAACAGTGTGCTGCTTCGTCGTCGCCTAGTTCCCGCCTGATGAAGACAGTCGAGATGAAAATCCGCAACCTGTGTCTCGCATGTATGCAGCTTATTTACTTTTAGATGACAATAGAACAACTAATGACACAGTTCTAAACTATATCTTTATCCACTGGTAGAACAGGGAGTAGGAAGTCCGCATGGCCGAATGGATCAGAACGTGTGTTCTTAAACATCCAGTGTGCTGATGCCGAAGTCAGGGGTTCAACCTATACACCGGACAGTTGGACTAAGACATTGATTTCTAATCCTGGACTTGTTGACGTAAATTACATGTACCTCTGAAGTTGGAGTGGGTTCACCTAATGGCCAGGGACACTGATAATAGGGAAGCTAATCCACACGCAAAATTCAGTCCAGAAATACTTGAAGTAGTGTGTATGGTCTATGTTTGAGTGACATCGAGCGAAACAACTCTAATCTGTTTCTTTAACCACTGCTGGACAAGGAAATCTCACGTTTGTTTTGCATAATCTGTTGTGACCGTTTGTGTCATCTGTTGTGACTGTTTGTCTCAACTGTTGTGACCGTTTGTGTCATCTGTTGTGACTGTTTCTCCAGGGGGACCCCAGACTCCCAAGATCGTCTACGAATACTTCCCACCGTCACAGCCCACACGGATTGAAGCCCTGTGTACGGCGGACGTGGGCTTCAAGCCCAAGATGTTGGTGTGGTACGTCAGACGGCCGCCTGCCAGGTATTTTACGGTAGGTAACCAGACATGTTTCTGAGAATGTGTTTTTGACATGGCGTCTCGGCGAAATCTGGCAGAACATACATGTTGGGCAGAAGTAGTGAACTGACGTCATGTCTAATCGTCATCATCATGTCCTCATCTCCATCTCATCATCGTTATATTATCATTTACCTCCTCCCGGTCACCCGTTTCCCCTATTCTTCTTCTTCTTATTATTATTATTATTATTATTATTATTATTATTATTATTATTATTATTATTATTATTATCATTATCATCATCCTCTCTCATACTGCTGCTGCTACTACTACTACTACTACTACTACTACTACTACTACTACTACTACTACCACTACTACTACTGCTACTACCATCACCACCACCACCACCACCACCACCACTACTACTACTACTACTACTACTACTACTACTACTACTACTACTACTACTACCTTTACTACATCTTCTGTTTCTTCTACTTCTTCTCCCACCTCATTTTCTTGTCCACACCTCATAAAGTTGATCGCGGTTCTAGTCCACATCTCATAAGGTTGATCGTGGTTCTAGGCCACACCTCATGAAGTTGATCGTGGTTCTAGTCCACATCTCATAAAGTTGATCGCGGTTCTAGTCCACATCTCATAAAGTTGATCGTGGTTCTAGGCCACACCTCATGAAGTTGGTCGACATAATTATCCACATCCTCCCGTCTCCCATTAACCAACATTGGATTCTTGACTTGAGTCAAGAACCGACATCACAGCACTCTGGACATTCCCATACGTGCTCCGTCCTCATCTGCAACAGCCAGCGAAGAGTCCCTATACAAAATGGCACCAGTAGCAGTCTGTTTGTGTTTACGATTATGGTCTGAATGGTTCTATGTGCAGTGAGGATGATTAACTAGCTAACGATGATCGGATAGTTCTGCAACCACCACACATTCAACTTCCTTTATTCTTGCATGATTTAATATTCCTAATTTATGATTCCTGATTTAAGATTTTTGATTTAAAATTTATGATTTAAGACTCCCGATTACAGATTCATGATTTGTGAGTCTAGACCAGTGGTTCTCAACCAGTGGGGAATTCCCCCCCCCCTCCCCCGAAGTGGAAATTTTAGGGCTCCGGGGGGGGGGGGAGATTAAGACCACAGTTTGGCATACTGATGATTTCTTATTACCCACGAAGAAACCACATCACAACACTCGGCAGAAGCCCAGAAATGCTCAGTCTCTGTCAGCAGATGCCAACGGATGTAGAAGCCGAAAGCCTATGTTGAAAGTTGGTTTCTAGTCTGTCGGAACATCCCCACCTTCGGTCACTGCGACCAGGTCCCTACTCCATTGTCCTCTTGAATACAGCAGCGAGAATATTCACCTCCATGGTCTCAAATAGACCAGACATCATTGAGAAGATTCTCTCTCTCTCTCTCTCTCTCTCTCTCTCTCTCTCTCTCTCTCTCTCTCTCTCTCTCTCTCTCTCTCTCTCTCTCTCTCTCTCTCTCTCTCTCTCCCTCTCTCTCTCCCTTCCCTGTCTATCTCACTCTCTCACATACACATGATGCACACACTGACACAAATACACCTTTTCTCCCTCTCATTGTCTCTCACACACATACTCTCTCTCTCTCTCTCCCTCTCTCTCTCCCTTCCCTGTCTATCTCACTCTCTCACATACACATGATGCACACACTGACACAAATACACCTTTTCTCCCTCTCATTGTCTCTCACACACATACTCTCTCTCTCTCTCTCTCTCTCTCTCTCTCTCTCTCTCTCTCTCTCTCTCTCTCTCTCTCTCTCTCTCTCTCTCTATCTCTCTCTTGCTTGAATTTAATGTAAGAATGTGAAGAAATGTAAGTACCCACACACCACAGAAAATCGAATAAAGATTGTAGAATTAGGAATTACAATCTATACAGAGAAATGTTAGCAAACGCCCACAAGAAAAAGACGAATCATGACTGCATAACTGGAGCTAATTGGATGGTGCGTAATTGTGGAAACGACCATGTGTTCATATTATTCATTGTGGGCGAACATTTACCTCGCGAATGTGGTCGGTTGGGTCACATTCGTGATTAAGTCTGTGAGTGAGTGAATGTAATTTTTTTTTTTTAAATAAGGGCTGGCGGTCCTCCAGAGCCAGGTCGATCCCACGAGACTCGACGTCTCTGTGTGTCATTCACATGTCCGCCACTGCTGGTGGCCCCCTACCCCTCCCACCCCTTTTTTTTAAATGAGCATATGAACAAATGTTTGAATTAATTATTGAATGAATTTGTGTGTAATTATGGTGTCATTATGTATTGTTTTGTGGATGGTCTAGATGATCGACAAACAGCCGGATGTTATTCAAGAGACTGACGGCTGTCACACTGTCAGCACCCGTGCCTTGGACATCAGCGTGGGTTCAGAGACCAGGGGCACCCATTTCAGATGCGGCTACCCGGGGTACATCGAGAAGGACGGCATGTATGACGAACTCATCCTTGACATTGATGCCCAAGGTACATAACTCTATACTCTCACTGAAATAATGTAGTTGTCTACCTTTCCTCGGGACAGAGAGTTGAGAAAATGAAACAAAACACACAACACCAAACAACACACAAGTAGACGGTAACCTTTACTACTACACGATCCCTAGTAACAAAATGGACAGTGTGGTCAAAGCCGTGGTCAGCACACACCGATACAACAAACTGCCTCTGGAAGGGGGCGTTTCGAATTGCTAGAGTTCAAGAAATGTATTGTTGTCTTTCAGTGTACAGTTATCATACTTATATTTCTACAATGTCATGCTACTTAGTTGCGGGCCTTGTTTCTCTACGACCTTAGCGTCTCCTGCCTGTCTGACTGTCTGTCTGTCTGTCTGTTTGTCTGTCTGTCTGTTTGTCTGTCTGTCTGTCGAGTGGTTTGCCTCCGAAAAGCAATGTTTTCCTGTTCATCTTGGTGGTGGTGGGGAGGGGTGGGGGTGTGTTTGAAGATCTAGCCAAGAACCAGATGTGCTTAATGGTGTTGTCTTTATGTTCATAGATCTCTGGTTGTGTGCAATCCGTGTGGACAGAATCAATGTTATAGGTTGTGTGCAATACTTGTGGACAGAATCAATGTTATAGGTTGTGTGCAATCCGTGTGGACAGAATCAATGTTCTAGGTTATATGAATCCTTGTGAAAATAATTAATATTCCTGGTTGTGTTTAATCCCTTTGGAAAGAATCATTGTCCATGATTGTGTTCAATATTTGTGTTAACTTGGTAGATGGTTTCCTCAGAATGTCCAATCGATGGTGGCCAGCCTACTGTTGTCTGTTAATGTCTGTGATGTTATACTGTTGGTTACTCACTTCACATTTCACATTATTTTTTCCAGGAGTTGAGGAAGTCAGAGCAGACGGCAAGATGGCGGCCAGCTGTGACGATGGGCTGTGTGACTTCTCTGACCTGGGTTTAGGTGCGGGTTTTACTTCTGCCTGAATTGTTGTGGAAAATGTCAAATTTTTTACCAGTATGGGTTACCGTATGACAGTAGACGCTACTGTTTACCAGTATGGGTTACCGTATGACAGTAGACGCTACTGTTTACCAGTATGGGTTACCGTATGACAGTAGACGCTACTGTTTACCAGTATGGGTTACCGTATGACAGTAGACGCTACTGTTTACCAGTATGGGTTACCGTATGACAGTAGACGCTACTGAGTTAGTTGCATATCCTTTGCACGGCGTCGCAGTCAACACCGGCATTGTTTGCTGAAGTGATCTCTTGGGAAATTTACGTTCAGTAGTTTGCCGTTACTTTCTGAACGACCGGTACCCATACCATTTCGTTCAAAAACAACATAAGACTGTCTTCGGTCAAATAGACCACAGCGTTTAACGTGGGTATGAGGGAAAGGAACTGCATCCGTAAAATCTTCGCCACGTAGTCGGCTACTACCTGCTTCTGTTGGCGCCGAATGTTGAGCGGCGCTCATCAAACCCAACACCCACAACATTGGAGAGACACTAGAACTGATCTAGTGCAATAAGGACTGAGATCTGTGGAGAGACACCAGAACTGATCTAGTGCAACAAGGACTGAGATTCTGTGGAGAGACACCAGAACTGATCTAGTGCAACAAGGACTGAGATCTGTGGAGAGACACCAGAACTGATCTAGTGCAACAAGAACTGAGATCTTTTGAGAGACACCAGAACTGATCTAGTGCAACAAGAACTGAGATCTGTGGAGAGACACCAGAACTGATCTAGTGCAACAAGAACTGAGATCTGTGGAGAGACACAAGAACTGAGATCTGTGGAGAGACACCAGAACTGATCTAGTGCAACAAGAACTGAGATCTGTGGAGAGACACCAGAACTGATCTAGTGCAACAAGAACTGAGATCTGTGGAGAGACACCAGAACTGATCTAGTGCAACAAGAACTGAGTTCTGAGGATAGAAATCGAAAATGATCTAATGCAACAAGGACTGAGTTCTGTGGAGAAACACCAGAACTGATATAGTGCAACAAGGACTGAGTTCTGTGGAGAGGCACCAGAACTGATCTAGTGCAACAAAGACTGAGATCTGTGGAGAGACACCAGAACCGATCTAGTGCAACAAAGACTGAGATCTGTGGAGAGACATCAGAACCGATCTAGTGCAACAAGGACTGTGTTCTGAGGATAGAAACTAGAACTGATCTAGTGCAACAAGGACTGAGATCTGTGGAGAGACATCAGAACCGATCTAGTGCAACAAGGACTGAGATCTGTGGAGAGACATCAGAACTGATCTAGTGCAACAAGAACTGAGTTCTGTGGAGAGACACCAGAACTTATCTAGTGCAACAAGAACTGAGATCTTTTGAGAGACACCAGAACTGATCTAGTGCAACAAGGACTGAGATCTGTGGAGAGACACCAGAACTGATCTAGTGCAATAAGGACTGGGATCTGTGGAGAGACACCTGAACTGATCTAGTGCAACAAGGACTGATCTAGGGAGAGACACCAGAACTGATCTAGTGCAATAAGGACTGGGATCTGTGGAGAGACACCAGAACTGATCTAGTGCAACAAGGACTGAGTTCTGTGGAGAGACATGAACATATGCACCGTTGGGCAAGACACGTGGTAATGATAATTATTATGTTATTGTTCTTGATGATGATGTTGATGATGATGATAATGATGATGTTTATGATGATGTTGGGATCGAGTAGTTGGTGGTGATGTTGATGTTCGTGATATTTCCTGTGTCCTCAGACTTCAGCACACAGCTGCCTCACAACACAGCTAGTCACACAGCCGCGAGAGTCACCAGGTTCGTCTTCTGGACATCAGCAGTGATGGCCCACCGGTGTGTCCAGCAGCTGCGGTCAGCTTCGTGAATCTGCCGACATCTGTCGGTGGCTGGGTGTCTCCTGCGAGTGGTCAACCGGAGAACGGACATGCCACGATGTTGCTGGACACCACGGCCTGGGCAAATATGACAATGTCATTGTCATCGGTGTCAGTGACATTGTGTCATCAATATCATTGACATCATGTCATCAGTGCCACTGATATTGTGTCATCAATATAATTGACATGGTGTCATCAGTGTCACTGACATTGTGTCACCAAGCGTCGCTGGCATTGTATCGTCACGCATCAATGATATTAGGCCATGAAGAGTCGCTAACATTGTGTCATCAAGCGTCACTGTCATTGTGTCATCAAGCGTCACTGTCATTGTGTCATCAGCAGCACTAGAGCAACCGCAGGCGTCCTGTGTCACTGGCAGTAGATGGTGGCGGGGAGGGGTGGCGTGGGTCTTGGGCTGGAGTTCCGTGAATGGGTGAAGAAAGAAAGAAAGAAAGAAAGAAAAAGGATTCACTCTTTGAAAGAAAGAAAGAAAGAAAAAAACAGAAAGATTCACTCTGTGAAAGAAAGAAAGAAGTGAGATAGAAAAAGTAGTAGTAGTAGTAGTAGTAGTAGTAGTAGTAGTAGTAGTAGTAGTAGTAGTAGTAGTAGTAGTAGTAGTAGTAGTAGTAGTAGTAGTAGTAGTAGTAGTAGACGGAGAAGGAAGAGGAAACGGAGATGGTAGTGGTGGTAGCATTGCTGGCGGCGGTGGTGGTAGAGAAGCAAAAGAAAATATGATGAAACAAGAAGAAAAGGCGGAGGAGGAGCATGTGAAAGGAGTAACAGAGATGAAGACAAAGCAGAGGAATGATTTCAATTAGTATGTGCTCATCCATCACAAATGCTCCTCATCCTTCACAAATACTGCTCACCCATCACAAGTACTGCACATCCATGCCATGTACTGCTCATTCAAGAACTGCTCATCAATCACAAGAGCTGATTATCCATCACGTGTGCTGCTCATCCAAGAACTGCTCATCCATCACAACAGCTGCTCATACATCACAAGGGCTGCTCATCCATCACAAGGGCTGCTCATCCATCACAAGTGCTGCTCATCCATCAATCCATGACAAGAGCTGCTCATCCATCACAAGTGCTGTTCATACAGTTGATGTGAAAGCTACAGTTTCTCTAATGTGTGGGGACGACTATTACCTGCCATGTGGATTGAACACATCCTGGGCAATGTAGATTGATCGCCTGATCGTCCCATGAGTGTTGTTCACCTTGCAGGTGTTCTAACCTGTTCCACTGCTGTTCCACTGCTGTTCCACCGCTGTTCCACTGCTACTTGTCTTCATATCCCGTTTGCTGCTGTGTCCTTAGGATGATCTGTGCCCCAGGTTGTTAGCTCGTGTGCATCGGTGTCTCATATGTCAAGGATTTTGTTAGCAGGTGTTTACTCAAATCGTAAGGGTGTGTGTCGAGCGATTTGTTTGGTCACTGTTGAGAGTGTGCCCATTAGTTTTCACCATACAAAAGTACTTTAAACTGAAAACTGTCTGGTATGTGGGTCATAAGACTGGATGTTTCCATTCCAGGGATGCCAGCTGTGTCAAGAATATGGCCATCTGGGATCTTGTCGTTGCCTCCTGTGAGTCATCTCCTCTCTATGACATACTGTGTGATATTTCCTAGCTTCTTGTCGCGTCGTTTTGCAGTCCAGTTTCACATTTTACGGTTGTATAGACGATAGGCTGAGTCTGTAGACTTGCAACTTGGTCTGTGGACTAATGCAACTGTTGATGTGTAGTCTGTCAAATGTGCTGCTGGTTCATCTATAACTTCATCTAGTGACTTATTCTCTGAGAATGTACTGTTTAGGTATGCTAGTCCACTCTCAACTTCCGGTTTCTCGCCGTTTACTTTGATGGCTGGCTCAGTGTACATTGTGCCACATTATGGTTACTTCACACTTCTTGTTTTCTCTGAGCTGCCAAAGTCGACCATCCTTCACAGAATATACCCTTGCTGTGTTGTAGGTCAACTCTGTGCTGCCAAAGTCGACCATCCTTCAGAGAATATATCCTTGCTGTGTTGTAGGTCAACTCTGTGCTACTAACGTCTGACCATTCGTTCGTTGTTCAATGTCTATTGATACTGTTCTCAGGTGTTCTCAGTGTGTGTACTGCCCAGCTCCGGTTGTTCTCAGGTGTTCTCAGTGTGTGTACTGCCCAGCTCCCGGCTGTTCTTAGGTGTTCTCAGTGTGTGTACTGCCCAGCTCCCGGCTGTTCTCAGGTGTTCTCAGTGTGTGTACTGCCCAGCTCCCGGCTGTTCTCGTGTGTTCTCAATGTGTTCTCGTGTGTTCTCAGTGTGTGTATTTCCCAGCTCCGGTGTCTGTCCCTTGGCTCTTTATTCACTGTCTTCCTTCGTGAATTCTCTGTGGTCACGTGATAAAATGTCTTTATATAGGTCACACACAAACGTGAGCAGCCAGGAACAAAAATAGGACAACATTTAGAAACAGAAAACATTGTGAAATAGAAAACATTGTGAAATAGAAAACATTGAGAAACAGAAATATGCAGAGTCAGACATGAAGACATTCACACATCTCTGTAATAAGTCATTTATTGACAGACCACTTGAGCTATTCATTTTATCTTCGGCAGATTAATTATCAATTTGTTAATTAATACCAACCGAGTACGGATTTCTCATTTAATACCCCGAGATACACAAGAAACGTTCGGCCTGACATTCACTGCATTGTGTGGACCTATGCTTGCAAATTCTACATGTCCACATTGCTTTGATTCCTTCACCGGGTCAGTCAGTCAGTTAGTCAGTCAGTCAGTCAGTCAGTCAGTCAGTCAGTCAGAAGATTGGTGTCGAAGTCATGTGATCATATTCCCCCAATGTCTCGTATTCCCAGCAGTACTCTTCAGGTCAGCCCAAGTCCGTTCCCTCAGTCTGTTCCCCCAGTATGTTCCCCAAGTCTGTTCCCTCAGTCTCTTTCCCCAGTCTGTTCCCCTAAGTCTGTGCCCCAATATCCTTCCTGCTTGTGTGATGTAGTTTCTCCAAGGATGTCCTCGTTTTCTCCTGCCCAGGATCTTGTCCTCCAGTGCTTACAATAAGAGGCCTCCGTGTCCCACACGGCCCAAGATCTTGTCCTACAGTGCTTACAGTAAGCGACCTCCGTGTCCCACACTGCCAGGATCTTGTCCTACAGTGCTTACAGTAAGAGACCTCCGTGTCCCACACTTCCCAGGATCTTGTCCTACAGTGCTTACAGTAAGCGACCTCCGTGCCCCACACTGCCAGGATCTTGTCCTACAGTGCTTACAGTAAGAGGCCTCCGTGTCCCTCACTGCCAGGATCGTGTCCTCCAGTGCTTACAGTAAGAGACCTCCGTGTCCCACACTGCCCAGGATCTTGTCCTACAGTGCTTACAGTAAGAGAACTCCGTGTCCCACACTGCCAGGATCTTGTCCTCCAGTGCTTACAGTAAGGGGCCTCCGTGTCCCACACTTCCCAGGATCTTGTCCTCCGGTGCTTACAGTAAGAGATCTCCATTTCCCACACTGTCAGGATCTTGTCCTCCAGTGCTTACAGTAAGAGACTTCCATGTCCCACTCTTCCCAGGATCTTGTCCTCCAGTGCTTACAGTAAGAGACCTCCATGTCCCACACTTCCCAGGATCTTGTCCTACAGTGCTTACAGTAAGAGACCTCCGTGTCCGACACTTCCCAGGATCTTGTCCTCCGGTGCTTACAGTAAGAGATCTCCATTTCCCACACTGTCAGGATCTTGTCCTCCAGTGCTTACAGTAAGAGGCCTCCGTGTCCCACACTTCCCAGGATCTTGTCCTCCCGTGCTTACAGTAAGAGAACTCCATATCCCAGGTTATGATGTAGCGAAGGTAATCTTACTACTGGATACTTATTTAAGAATCGACTTCACTACATTATGGACATTCCCACACGTCCATCACCCACTTTAACGGCCATCGAAGAATGTCCCCCTTATTCCTGTGCTCTTGGGTGGCTAGAGACGGAGGTATCAATCTCGCTACATGCACTCTGTGGCTCCAGCCAGATTTCGCCTTCAGTTTGCATTTCATTCACGGTAATCTTTCTCTGATGATATTGAACAGTTTAATGCACATTTATTGATTGATAGTACCAATTAACTGATTGGTTGAACAGCTCAATCCACGTTTCATTACTGATTAATTGATTTTCACAATAGTTCAGTCCACATTTCATTACCGATTAATTGATTGGTTGAGTAGTTCAATCCACATTTCATTACTGATTAATTGATTGGTTGACTAGTTCAGCCCACATTTCATTACTGGTTGATTGGTTGAATAGTTCAGTCCACATTTCATTACTGATTTATTGATTGGTTAAATAGTTCAGCCCACATTTCATTACTGATTAATTGATTGGTTGAATAGTTAGGTCCACATTTTATTACTGATTAATTGATTGGTTGAATCGTTCATTCCACATCTCATTACTTGTTGATTGATTGAATAGTTAAATCCACATTTCATAACTGATTAAATTATTTGTTGAACAATCCACATTTCAATACTGATCAATTGATTGTTTGAAAAATTGTTTTAAAAAAACATTGTTTGAAAAGTTCAATCCACATTTCATAACTGATTAATTGATTGGTTGAACAATGCACATTTCATAACTGATTAATTGATTGGTTGAACAATGCACATTTCATTACTGATTAATTGATTGGTTGAACAGTTTAGTCCACATTTAATTATTGATCACTTGATTGGTGGTTGGGTTCAATCCACATGTAATTATCGATTTATTGATTGGCAAATTAACTGTAACCAAGATCTTAGCGCTCGGGCGTGCTCATATGTTGTTTGTCGCCCACGGTAGATGCTTGAGTGTAGAGATGGAGTGTCGCCCCCTTACCGCACTGTTTGTGGATGCAACTATGTCATCCCCCATCTGAGATCACCCCTGCCATCACACCCATTCGAACCCAATGATATATATGTCCCGGTCAGGTTAATTTATTGCCTGTACTTCAGAATAGAGCAGCCTGTCATGTGTGGCATGGCCTGTGTGAGCCTAGTAAAGTTTGTCATACAGCGTGGCCGATGGGATAAGGGTCTTTGCTGTGAATCTTCCAGTGCGCTGAAGGCGAGTTAGCGGGTTCAACCCCTACACCGGCCAGTTGGAATAAAACGTTGACTTCTCGTCTTTGACTTGGGAACGTGAATTACAAGTACATCAGAAGTCAGAGTGGGTTCGCCTGATGGCGAGGGACACTGGTAACAGGGAAGGCTAATCCAAACGCAAAGTTCATTTCAGCGTGGATTACGCTACAGTTCAACATGGGTGACAGAAACAAACATTAAATGGGTAGACAACTCTTGGGGAGACAGAAGATGGGGAAGGGAGATGGCCATTCATCCACATGCTATGATCTAATATGTGTGAATACCGCACATTTCACAACGCAGCAGGAGTATCTGTTATAGGGCTGCATGTTCATGGTTTGACAACATACACCAGTACTTGTACCATCAGACATCACAAAGTCACACACAACGTGTTGTACCGTTAATTGCCTGGCATATTTCACTGCAGCTGGCCAGACCTTCACCACAGAAGTCACTCAACGTGAAACAAATTACAACAATGAATCCTCCCATCTGAAATATGCAGCAGACACATTCTTTAAGTTGTATAACAAACAAAATGGACAGACGTTCAGATTCGCTGAAGCAGTTGCTATTTGTATAGCCAAGCCACAGTTGTGTAAACAGAAAAACACGATAGTTGAAATTTACCATGGTAGTCAGTTTGAATTACCCTGGGATTTGTGTGCTGTATGTTTCAGCATGTAAGATCCATTCTCTTACAGTGATTTACACTGGGTGATTTCTGGTGAGATGTAGTGTGTCATGCTAGGCAATAAATTGTGCACCCTGTTGTAATTCTCTTCATTACAGAAAATCAGATATTTGTATCACACGAGAGAACATCACCCATTAGAGTGTCATATTACCATGTGTTGTATGATTTGTATTCAACGTATAACGTATTTATCCCGCTCTTGTAGTGGGCGAGGAATGCAAATATTGCCATGTTGTATTTATATCATATTTATATAGTTACTCAGAGAACGAGGGACGAGCTGTCAGGCTGCCAGTATCTCAGATTTGTGTTGTATTTATATCATATTTATATAGTTACTCAGAGAACGAGGGGCGAGCAGTCAGGGTGCCAGTATCTCAGATTTGTGTTGTATTTATATCATATTTATATAGTTACTCAGAGAACGAGGGGCGAGCAGTCAGGGTGCCAGTATCTCAGCTTTCAAGTCTGATCAGGTAAATGATGGCACCATTTATCAGTACAACTGGATACAGACAAAATGACATTGCCTCTATCCAGTTTACAGAGCAACTAGACAAGGGCAATATGAAATTGTCTCCCTTCAGTTTACAGAGCAACTAGACTAGGACAATATGACATTGCCTCCATCCAGTTTACTGGGCGGCACCAATAGAACAAGCAGACATTATATCAGTGCTTAAATTCTCCCCAAAGTGGCCCCCAGCAGATATCAATAAACAAATGCAGTATTATGTCAATCTGCAATCTCATTGTCTGGAATGTTCCAGGTGACTGGTTTCTATGAAATCGCGCGTGAATTTGTAGAAATGTTTGGTTCCGTTTTCGCGGCATTTTCTGACCAATCCAATCTTTAACCGAAACGTGTGCTTTTTATGTGTTGACATTGATTCCTACAGTTCTCATTGAAGCCTTAACACTCAATGGACGCTGACGATGCCGATTCAATCCTTTTGATAATCTTCTAATGTAGTCGCAGAACATGTTAAGGGTGTTGCCGCACCATCCGAAGGTTCTGACATGAAGATACAACTTGCGGGCATGAATGGACATCTATAGAAGACATTTGAAACCAGAAGAAACCACAAAAGAACCAACCAGCCATGTTTCCTGTTTAAATGTTAGTTGTATTATTGTCCCAACACGCTAAACTATATGTGTAGGTATTTGTTATTTGACCTATGCTTGGCTCACAGACAGTTCTGACACCTAGAGTGCTATAATAATGACTGGCTAGGAATGTTGTCCTTATTTGTGAGTTCAATTGGATGATAGAACTGGCTATCGATCACAGACCAGCCATTTGTTCAGTGCAGGATCTGTTTGGTCGGAAGCCTGCCTGTTCATTCCCTTTGTTGTCTGTCAATGGCATCTCTTAACTGATTTAGCGCCAAACAAAATAATAGGTTTGGGACTCACATGGTACATAATCAAACGCCCAAATATTGTAATGTAAATTTGTGTTCACTGGACATTGAAATTGTGGAAGATGCCACAAACAAAAGAAATAACACCATGACCCTAGCATGACTATATATCATCCTTCTGTTCAAATGGGAGGTCACATTTGGCGATATATATTATCCTTCGGCACTGAACCATTAATCTCTCCAGAATGATTGTACTTTCTATTCTCCCCGGAACTGACAGTACCAATGTTCCTATATAATATGTGCATTCCTGCAGGTCCTCTTTCTGTGTTCCCGGAACTGACAGTACCAATGTTCCTCTATAATATGTGCATTCCTATAGGTCCTCTTTCTGTGTTCCCTGGAACTGACAGTACCATTGTTCCTCTATAATATGTGCATTCCTATAGGTCCACTTTCTGTGTTCCCGGAACTTACAGTACCATTGTTCCCTCTATAATATGTGTATTCCTGCAGGTCCTCTTTCTGTGTTCCCGGAACTGACAGTACCAATGTTCCCTCTATAATATGTGCATTCCTACAGGACCCCATTCTGTGTTCCCGGGAACTGACAGTACCACTGTTCCTCTATAATATGTGCATTCCTACAGGACCCCATTCTGTGTTCCCGGGAACTGACAGTACCACTGTTCCTCTATACTATGTGCATTCCTACAGGACCCCATTCTGTGTTCCTGGAACTGACAGTACCACTGTTCCTCTATAATATGTGCATTCCTACAGGACCCCATTCTGTGTTCCCGGGAATTGACAGTACCATTGTTCCTCTATAATATGTGCATTCCTGCAGGTCCTCTTTCTGTGTTCCCAGGAACTGACAGTACCACTGTTCCTCTATAATATGTGCATTTCTGCAGGTCCCCTTTCTGTGTTCCCGGGAACTGACAGTACCATTGTTCCTCTATAATATGTGCATTTCTGCAGGTCCCCTTTCTGTGTTCCCAGGAACTGACAGTACCACTGTTCCTCTATAATATGTGCATTTTCTGCAGGTCCCCTTTCTGTGTTCCCAGGAACTGACAGTACCACTGTTCCTCTATAATATGTGCATTTCTGCAGGTCCCCTTTCTGTGTTCCCGGGAACTGACAGTACCATTGTTCCTCTATAATATGTGCATTCCTGCAGGTCCTCTTTCTATGGCAGCTTCAGATTTCCTTCTCTCTGTCCTCCTGACATCTCTTCAGTCTCCCAAACTCTGTTAAATACGAGGGTAAGTTAATAAGTCAGTCACATATGGCTGTAGAAAAATAACTATAATATAATACGTCTCCCAAACTCTGTTAAATATGATGGGTAAGTTAATAAGTCAGTCACAAATGGCTGTAGAAAAATAACTGAATATGGTAACAACTTGAAACTAGTTTATGTTTATACATACATTGTCCCTTTATTTCTCAACATAATTTCCACCAACATTGATGTACTTATCCCATCGTTTTATCAGTTCTCCCAAACCGGCTGCATAGAACTGCGTGCTCTGTTTTCTAAATCACGTTTTCACTTCACATTCAACTTCGGCGTCATTCGCGAAATGTCTCCCACCAAGGTGGGTTGTCAATGTTTATGCTCACAAATGTTTATCCCGGAAAGCGGCGCATAGCTGGGTAGAAAAAGTTATGAGGGCGAGTCAATAAGTAAGTCACACAGTTCTGTGGGATGGCCGGTAAATGAAAACAAAGCACGCAGTTCTATGCAGCCAGTTTGGGAGGACTGATAAAACGGTGGAAACTATGTTGAGAAATAAAGGGAAAACGTATGTATAAAAATAAACTTGTTTCAAGTTGTTGTCATATTTAGTTATTTTTCTACAGCCATTTGTGACTTATTAACTTACCCTCGTAATTTGTGAAGTAGTTCAAGTTAAATAATTGTAATGGCTTTAAAAGATTCTGCTGGGATACTATCTGGACCAGCAGCTTTTCCATCCTTCAGAAGTGTGATAGCTTTTGTAAATATCTTCCTCAAATGGTTTCTCACAGTTGATATCCTGGTCCACTTCTGTAGACTGGATACCAAGAGGGCCACTCAGAGCTGGCCTCTTCGAAGTTCCTCAAAGTATTCAGTCTATAGGTCCATTTGATGTTTAACGTTGGTGCGAAGTCCTCTTGGTTGATTATATGTTCTTACTAATTTCCTTGACAGTTACATAAATAAACACACTCTCACGCTGATTATACTTCACCTCGACACCGCAAGGTACAAGAGGAACATGATGAGATGAGATGATATGAGATGAGATGAGTATTGTTTGGCGCTCACAGAAAGAGAAGAAGGAAGTAGAGACTAGAGGACGCACTAGACAACATAAAATTTGAAAGCTATAGTTACCGACCAGGATTCGAACCTGTCACCTCCAAATAGCGAGCAGCACCTCGCTGCAGGAACAAGTGTACTTCGACACATGACCAACTAGGACACTCAAAAAAGTGATCTTCATTAGTCATGTCTATCATACACATGAACCTACAACTATGGAATACAGAAAGAATTTGTATCAAACCATTGAGATAGCACCATAGGTCTCATAATTTATATTAAACCAGCATAGGTCAAATAACAAACACATCGGACTGTAATGCTATGTTGAGTATTAACAAACATTTAAAGAGGAGAAATGATTGGTCGGTTCTAATGCTGTACACGTATAACACAGGAAATCAAATGGGTATTAACACAACAGACAGCAGACATTTCACAGAAACAAATATCAGAGGACACAACAGACAGCTGACATTTCTGTCTATCATGCCCTCTGATATCTACTTCTGTGAAATGTCTGCTGTCTGTCGTGTCTTCTGACATCTGTTTCTGTGAAATGTCTCCTAGGAGCACCCATCAATAACTGTGCATGAACTTTACATATTTCTTCAATGAAATTGCATGAATTGTCTATTTGGAAGCTAGTGGATGTTGAATGTGACAACGAAGTTCCACAACACAGCGACACGTACACACAGAGTCTGCAACAGTGACACGTACACACACACGCCAAAGTTTGGATCAAACTGTCTTAGAGCGGACAAATAACGAAGAAGAAGAATACTTCTCTAAACAGAGAAATACATTTCTCTTGCTAGATTGGGTTTTATTTTTCTTCAGATAGATTAAGTATCTTTACTGGAACTTTAACAGACTTGTCCCAAGATCTTGTAATGGCTTTAAAAGATTCTGCTGGGATACTATCTGGACCAGCAGCTTTTCCATCCTTCAGAAGTGTGATAGCTTTTGTAAATATCTTCCTCAAATGGTTTCTCACAGTTGATATCCTGGTCCACTTCTGTAGACTGGGTACCAAGAGGGCCACTCAGAGCTGGCCTCTTCGAAGTTCCTCAAAGTATTCAGTCTATAGGTCCATTTGATGTTTAACGTTGGTGAGAAGTCCTCTTGGTTGATTATATGTTCTTACTAATTTCCTTGACAGTTACATAAATAAACACACTCTCCCGCTGATTATACTTCACCTCGACACCGCAAGGTACAAGAGGAACATGATGAGATGAGATGATATGAGATGAGATGAGTATTGTTTGGCGCTCACAGAAAGAGAAGAAGGAAGTAGAGACTAGAGGACGCACTAGACAACATAAAATTTGAAAGCTATAGTTACCGACCAGGATTCGAACCTGTCACCTCCAAATAGCAGCAGCACCTCGCTGCAGGACAAGTGTACTTCGACACATGACCAACTAGGCACTTCAAAAAAGTGACTTCATTAGTCATGTCTATCATACACATGAACCTACAACTATGGAATACAGAAAGAATTTGTATCAAACCATTGAGATAGCACCATAGGTCTCATAATTTATATTAAACCAGCATAGGTCAAATAACAAACACATCGGAGAAATGATTGGTCGGTTCTAATGCTGTACACGTATAACACAGGAAATCAAATGGGTATTAACACAACAGACAGCAGACATTTCACAGAAACAAATATCAGAGGACACAACAGACAGCTGACATTTCTGTCTATCATGCCCTCTGATATCTACTTCTGTGAAATGTCTGCTGTCTGTCGTGTCTTCTGACATCTGTTTCTGTGAAATGTCTCCTAGGAGCACCCATCAATAACTGTGCATGAACTTTACATATTTCTTCAATGAAATTGCATGAATTGTCTATTTGGAAGCTAGTGGATATTGAATGTGACAACGAAGTTCCACAACACAGCGACACGTACACACAGAGTCTGCAACAGTGACACGTACACACACACGCCAAAGTTTGGATCAAACTGTCTTAGAGCGGACAAATAACGAAGAAGAAGAATACTTCTCTAAACAGAGAAATACATTTCTCTTGCTAGATTGGGTTTTATTTTTCTTCAGATAGATTAAGTATCTTTACTGGAACTTTAACAGACTTGTCCCAAGATCTGGCACACTGACAGCCCGGCCACCCGGTTGTAGTTGTACATATAGATATGTGCATTTGCGATGATTACATATATGTTTGTTTTGGTATTTAGAATGTACTGAGAGTAAACCATATTATAGTGTAGTCTTATTGATGCTTTTGCCATGTTTGAATCCCCTAAGTGCTGAATACATTATTTTCTTCTCTGATGTCTTGTGTTTTCTCTGACTAATGTATTGTAATGTTGGTTGGTGAGTTCATTGGTCCCAGTGACATGTGTTGGCATGTGAGTGAGTCTATTAAAATGTGTTGTTATGTTGTTGTGGTATAGTCTTCATCAATCTCACAAAGCATTTGATCAGTCGTAAGGGTCTGTTAAAGGCGCTAAAGAAGATCGGCTGTCCATTGTGAAATCATCCCAGGACATAATCCAGTTTGATGATGCATCTTCAGAAGAGTGGAGTTAAGCAAGATTATATACTTGCTCTCACTCTCTTTGGAATATGCTATTCACTGTATTGAAATATAACGTTCAATGGTCCAGTTTATACAGGCCTGGAACATGGCATGAGTTGTAACAAACGCTGGCTGCATGAGAAGACCGTGTGAAGTGATCCACCACGGCATGGGTGACAAAAGCATGAAAAGCGCTCCGGACGTTTTGTGAGAGGACAAAACTTCACCTTCAGGAAGTCAAGACGAAAGCCACGGTCAGTGTCGGACGTGGTTCTGAGTCCAGTAGAATGGTCATATATTGTGCCCCTACTTTTGTACTTAGAGTGTGTAAAACTGTAATCTCTGAATATTGTGTTTAAGTGAAATGTGGTGTAAATGATAATGTAATTCATACAGTATTCGGAGACAAGAGAAGTATAAAACTGTACCCGTGCTGCGTTATTCAAGATGTGTTGAGTTTGATCAAAATCACTAGTTGTCATGAATACTGCAGTGAAAGAATTGAAACTTAACTCCAGACAATGAGAGAATTAATCACAATGAGAAGACCACAGCACGGCCAGTCAGAAAGTTGTTCCAGAAATGATGCACAGAAATGGGACACAGACAGAAAGATAATTGACAGTTCGCACCATGGCGAGAGTTCTACAGTTGCTTGTAGCATGAATCACCATGGTCTGGCAAGAATGCAACAGTGAGGGGTGACGAGGGGATCTGGCAGACGATCAACGCTCAGAGGAATGCCCCTAATGCTGTGATGTCGGTTCCTAAATCAATCAATCAATCAATCAATCAATCAATTGTAGCGCTGTGGCGGGATCATCGGTGTCAACCCAAATATGGTCTGTTCCCATTTATCTGCCAATGACAATCAAAACGCGTATCAGACATAGGCATACTATTTATGAAGAATGAGTCTAACTCACCTGTGAGCCCTTACTCCCCTGTGGCATACCTTTCGTGATTAGAGTGGTATTATTTACATTCACTCATGCTCAGATGGCGGCCTCTACAATGCTCAGAAATTGAGAGCCAAGACCAACATTAGGAGGATACTGATCAGAGAGTTACTTCTGGCAGATGATGCCGCAATTACGACCAATTTTGAGGAAGAATTACAACATAGTTTCCACACACATGCTTGCATTCACAGAACATCCATGAATAGACACAAACATCTGAAACAGTTTGACTTTTATAGTGCTAACATGCAGTGATCCAAATGCGAGGTTCAAAAGCAAAGGAATAATATAGTAATTCATTATTTGTAATATTTATAAAACACCATATTAGTATTTGTAAATTTGAAGAAATATTAAAATGTTAATACTGAAAATTGGAGTTTGTTATTAATACATGTTAACTGTAGAACATCATAAAATATTGGGTAAACATGAAATGTACATCTGGATAACAGCAGATCTTTTATCTCAACACACAAAACTCATTTGTCCATTTTACACTTTTATACGGATAAGCCAGAAGAATGCTGAAAATTAATTGTAAAGCCAAAATGAGCAATATGAACATATTAAGGGGAGCTAAGTCACAAAGACAACTCATCACAAACATCAGTAAGGAGTGGTTATCATTCTTGGCCACATTATGAGAAGACAAAAACTGGAAACATTGGGACACCCAAAAATATTTGTGGAAAGAGAGATCAATGAAGACAGCATGAGAAAATGCTTGAAAGTCTTTGTCATGGCATGGAAGGGAGTCAACATGCGAATTGATCCATACCGCCGGAGATCGCTATTTGTGGAGAGGCATGACCGCCCATGCCAGCCTGCAAGGCACGGGATGATGATGAAGTTTCTTTTAGGATAAATGGTGAAGTTCTGGTTTTATTCTTTGCTTCTATTGTTAACATTTTGTATTTTTATGTCTTGTGATACGCTCTCTTATTTCTGTAGCATTAAATGTACAAAATACATATGCTATTAATATAATATGCTTACGCTTCTCCTATTAGTCCTCGACTGAGCCATTGAAATTATAACCGACATATTGATAATCACATGTTCTCACATCCTGTAAAGCAACAACAGATTCCCTCCACCTTGCTGTGTCCCTGGCTGAATGCCAGGTGCCTCAAACATGTCCTGGGTTCTCCATATCAGATACCACAAATCTTCACCGAGTCATCCTGAATGACTTCACTTATACCTTTGTTCTGTAGTCCATATAGCGACAACTGCATGATGGTCTTTGAATTTCATCTAAAATCATAACCAATGAAATACCGGCGTTTGTAATGGTGTTATCTGATTGGCTGTTGCCTGTAAACAATCCCTTGTTGCTAATGATGTCAGGTCAGTCGATTCCCATACTTTTTATTTAGGCAAGTTTTGTTGAAGTATGCCAGGTTTGGACATTTCCTTCAGCTTGCCCTTTAGTTTCATCCACCATTCAGATGTATGTATAGTACATAACTCTATCTTTATTGTCCATTCTTCAATTATCATCTTTTACATTATTGGATTATCTTACAAAACCAAATGTCAGCCAAAGATTACAATCAATGATGAATGCACCACAGGATGGGATTGTCAGTTTATCATAGATTGTCTGCCCATGGCATGCAAATGTGCAGAGCAATGAACAGGCTGATAGACTCATCACTGCTGCACCTCTGAGTGGAGAGCTACTTTATGATGAAGGTGATGTGAAGGAACAAGTCCTACAAGAAGCTAATGAAAACTGTAAACTGATTAGAGAAATTAGACGCAGACAATCAAAATTTTTTGGGCACGTTATGAAAAGAAGCAAGCTAGAGAACTTGGTGGCTACTATCAAGAAGTAATTATCTGGATAACGTGGCCATATGGCATGGTCAAGACAAGAACACAGAGCTGATCCACGACTCTGGTGATCGTGTGAGATAGTTTGATGCTTTTCACATTTATAAAATTTTACACAAATTATCCATGGTATTACATGATTCAATATTGCAGATTTATCAACTAAATTACAAATAACCAAAAAACATCCATATTTCTAGGCTATTCTTCTTCTTCTTCTAGGCTATTACAGATGTAAAACCTATCTGTGCAATTCATCAATGACAACAGAATGTACTCTCTAAACAAATGTACAACATGTTTGTTCAACTCATCAATGACAACAGAATGTACTCTCTAAACAAATGTACATCTTGCTTGTATCAATGACTACAGATTGTAATCTTTAAACAAATATACAAATGTTTGTTCAACTCATCAATAACAACAGAATGTACTCTCTAAACAAATATACAAATGTTCATTTAATTCATCAATAACAAAATTTACTCTCTAAACAAATGTACAAAATGCTTGTTGAACTCATCAATGACAACAGAATGTACTCTCTAACAAATGTAATACTTGCCTGTGCAACTCGTCAATGACAACAAAATGTACTCTCTAAACAAATGTTGACGACCCTGGCTTACTGCTGAGGCTGGCGGTGCTAGAAGCAATGCTGGATCCAATGTTATAATAAGGGTCATGGTCACGTCCGTTGCCCTGGCGATGGTCAGAATTGTAGTTCTCATGATCATCATACTGGCTGTCATAAGTAGCAAAGCTTTCATCTCTGTTGTCATTGTAATACTCAGTGTCTCTATATCTGCTGGCTGGTGTTTGCCAGGTGTTGTCGTCCAAGTCGACATTGCTGTAACGGTCATTTTGTTCATGCTGATTTTCCTCCGCATCAAACTGTTCAGATGCTCTGTCACTGTAACCTTGATGGTTGTCGTTGGGCAGGTGGTAGGGATCATGCTTCTGTGTGTCACCGTTGTGGTAGCTCTGGAGGACCTTTCTAAACCCGCCTTCATCTGCCTCATCAGCATCGTTGTAGCTGTAGACAGAAAACAGGGATAGAATTAGGTCATCGCAAATTGTCATAATAATTATAGTTGTAGCAATATCATTGTAATTGTTGCAATATCATTATAGTGGTAACAATATCATTGTAGTTGTAAGAATATCATTGTAGCTGTAAGAATATAATTGTAGCTGTAAGAATATAATTGTAGCTGTAAGAATATAATTGTAACTTTAACAATATAATTGTAACTTTAACACTATAATTGTAGCTGTAACAGTATCATTGTAACTGTAACAATATCATTGTAACTGTAACAATATAATTGTAACTGTAACAATATCATTGTAGCTGTAACAATATCATTGTAGCTGTAACAATATCACTGTAGCTGTAACAATATCATTGTAGCTGTAACAATATCATTGTAGCTGTAACAATATCATTGTAGCTGTAACAATAACATTATAGCTGTAACAATATCACTGTAGCTGTAACAATATCATTGTAGCTGTAACAATATCACTGTAGCTGTAACAATATCATTGTAGCTGTAACAATATCATTGTAGCTGTAACAATATCATTGTAGCTGTAACAATATAATTGTAGCTGTAACAATAACATTATAGCTGTAACAATATCACTGTAGCTGTAACAATATCACTGTAGCTGTAACAATATCATTGTAGCTGTAACAATACCATTGTAGCTGTAACAATATCATTTAACTGTAACAATATCATTGTAGCTGTAACAATAACATTATAGATGTAACAATATCACTGTAGCTGTAACAATATCATTGTAGCTGTAACAATATCATTGTAGCTGTAACAATATCATTGTAGCTGTAACAATATCATTGTAGCTGTAGCAATATTTAGAATTACACAGAACTAATTTTGGTTAGCATATGACTGAATCCTGGACAATTAGTAAAAAAGCACAAATAAAAGCATTAATAAATAGGTCAAACATATTAAATTAATGGACAAATGTGTTAACTGGGAGGACAAATATCTTAAAAAGGACACTACTAATAATAAGGACAAACATAACTCACTCTCTGTCATCATAGTAGTCATTACTGTATCCAGCTGGCTCTGGACCAAACTGCTGTGAGCCATGAGCCATACGGGCGGTATCTGGAGAAAACATCACAAACAAATGTGTTTGATCTAGCAAAATATTGTCAGTGATACAAACAATAAGACACATGACCATACAGACACAATTACTTTGTCCTGCAGCAAGATTCCTATAATGAATATACTTCACAAATGACCTGTAATGTATTTATTGGTGTAGGTGTCCTATAGCGTATATGGCATCTTGTCTAGGATCGAAGCTCCGACAGACGGACAGTTAGAGCATTGCTCTGCTTATCCGACAGCTTCTGCAGCTGGTCTTGTTCCAGGTGTGCTGATGTTACCTTTCCTCTGGAGAAAACTAGGCAAGACGAGATATGGATTATGCTGCACGGGCAACACATGGTCTTTAAATTCTGCCCAGGCTTTGTGCTATGGAGAAGTTATTATGCCTTTTATTTGAAGTACAGTGTTATGAACTATCATCTCTCCCCCGATGTGTCTCCACCTTGCCGTGGTGGGGGAGCTTGAGTGTCCCGTTGACCCCATGTGCTTGCCGATGGGTGAAAACTACATATCGGACAGCGTATGGGATAGGGACCAGACTAAGAGAGACACAACCTGCTGCTCTGCAGGAGACTGAGGATAGCAGTCAAAAGTTTAAATCAGGCGCATGAAGGCAGTTCTTGTTTCGGACAATACTCTAAGGCTCTCTGTCGAGGGTTTAGACTGAACGCCTCTAAGCCACAGACCCTCGGATCTGAGAGTCGGGCCGATATCCACCTACCGAAAAATTGGAATCGAGATACTGAGCAAGCTACATACCCAGTTCTGACACTTGTTTGAAGGCTCTCAGCTGAGGGATATGTTGGATTCCCGGATGAGACGGCCTGGCCGTTTCTCACTGACTGCTGCACGAAGGTAAGGTGCTGAGCCGGCAGCACATGTAGCCTACCTCGTGAGCGAGTACAAAAAGTCAGTAAAATGCCCCAGTCGAAGGAAATGGTTACGAAAACTGTCTGTATCTAACTCATAGAGAGTGTAGATAAAAGTGGAGAAACGTCTCAATAACGCGAAATGGAACGCATGGCGAGCGAACCTATTGCGTGGTCCAAAGTCAAAAGCAAAAGCTTACCGAGTGGATGTCGCCCGCAGTCTGACCGCCCCTGGAGCTCACTTGAGCGACCAGTGGCAAGCGAGATGCCCAATACAGGGAAGTGAGGAACTAAAGCAGCCATGAGCAGGACGTGGCAACTCCTCGGGTGAGCCCAGTCTCGGAGCAATATGTGCCGGCTCTGCAATTATGGAAGCCTCCTTGGATAGCGAGGGACTGCCCATTGTCTGCCCCTGCCTTCCCTTGAGGGCCGACCGCGATGTCGTTGGTCGTTCTATCTTGACCAGCTGAGATGTGGGCGACATCACAACAGTCTAACGTGCCTCGAAATCAGAGGAAGGTTAACCTCATTAAAAAATGCCCGCCGGAAGTCGGAAGTGTCGTCCTACGGGTGGCAAACTAAAAATTGACACTACGCAATTACGTCCGAGTGAAATGTCTCGTCCGAATGTCTCTCGTGCTAGGAACAGCTCTGACTACCTAGTTTCCGAATGCCGCTCTTGTTCGGAACAGCTCTGACTAGGTAGTTTTCCGAATGTCCGCCGTGCCTGGAACAGCTCTGATGGGTACAGGGACAAGCACATGACCGACCGCAGAGCTGACTGGTTTGTGCAGGAACGGCCCAGGGCGAGCGAAATGCCCAATATATTGAAGTGAGGAATTAAAACAGCCATGAGCAGGACGTGACGATTCCCTCGGTAAACCCAGCACCAGAGCGTTATGTGCCGGCTCTGCAATTATGGAAGCCACCCAGGATGGCGGAAAATGCTATGGACTGTCCCTGCCTTCACTTGAGGGATGACCGTGCAGTTTTCGACTGTTCCAACTTGACCAGCTGAGATGTGGACGGTACCACAAAAGTGAGAGTCTCCCAGGATTGCTAACCTGGTCAAAAATGCACGCTAAAAGTCGGATGTGTTGGCCTGAGGGTTTCGACCCGAGGGTGCCTAACCAGACACACCGCAATCACATCTGAAAAAATCACTCCGGATGAACGCAAAGAAGAAGAAGAAGAACTATCATCTGTCAGACAGCAAGTTGCCAGTGCAGCATATATCCATCACAAGCAGATCCTCTGTCTCTGGCTCCTTCAGTAGATGATGCCATGTAGTATATGCCTCTGTCATCTGGCTCCTTCAGTAGATGATGCCATGTAGTATATGCCTCTGTCATCTGGCTCCTTCAGTAGATGATGCCATGTAGTGTATGCCTCTGTCATCTGGCTCCTTCAGTAGATGATGCCATGTAGTATATGCCTCTGTCATCTGGCTCCTTCAGTAGATGATGCCATGTAGTAGTATGCCTCTGTCATCTGGCTCCTTCAGTAGATGATGCCATGTAGTGTATGCCTCTGTCATCTGGCTCCTTCAGTAGATGATGCCATGTAGTGTATGCCTCTGTCATCTGGCTCCTTCAGTTGATGATGCCATGTAGTAGTATGCCTCTGTCATCTGGCTCCTTCAGTAGATGATGCCATGTAGTGTATGCCTCTGTCATCTGGCTCCTTCAGTAGATGATGCCATGTAGTATATGCCTCTGTCATCTGGCTCCTTCAGTAGATGATGCCATGTAGTGTATGCCTCTGTCATCTGGCTCCTTCAGTAGATGATGCCATGTAGTAGTATGCCTCTGTCATCTGGCTCCTTCAGTAGATGATGCCATGTAGTGTATGCTCTGTCATCTGGCTCCTTCAGTAGATGATGCCATGTAGTGTATGCTCTGTCATCTGGCTCCTTCAGTAGATGATGCCATGTAGTGTATGCCTCTGTCATCTGGCTCCTTCAGTAGATGATGCCATGTAGTGTATGCCTCTGTCATCTGGCTCCTTCAGTAGATGATGCCATGTAGTATATGCCTCTGTCATCTGGCTCCTTCAGTAGATGATGCCATGTAGTGTATGCCTCTGTCATCTGGCTCCTTCAGTTGATGATGCCATGTAGTATATGCCTCTGTCATCTGGCTCCTTCAGTCGATGATGCCATGTAGTGTATGTCTGTCATCTGGCTCCTTCAGTTGATGATGCCATGTAGTGTATGCCTCTGTCATCTGGCTCCTTCAGTAGATGATGCCATGTAGTGTATGCCTCTGTCATCTGGCTCCTTCAGTAGATGATGCCATGTAGTGTATGCTCTGTCATCTGGCTCCTTCAGTAGATGATGCCATGTAGTGTATGCCTCTGTCATCTGGCTCCTTCAGTAGATGATGCCATGTAGTGTATGCCTCTGTCATCTGGCTCCTTCAGTTGATGATGCCATGTAGTGTATGCCTCTGTCATCTGGCTCCTTCAGTAGATGATGCCATGTAGTGTATGTCTCAGAACAGACTGTAACAAGACATCTCCCATAACATACAGGCTGCATTAGATCTCTCAGTAGATATCCTACTGCAGATGTCATATAACAGATATCCTTCATTGTGTTTGCATTGTATCTGTATGGGGCAGAAATGGAATAAGCCTGCAAAAATAGCTGAAATTCTACAAAGCAGTTATATTATCCACACTGCTATATGCTTGTGAAACATGGACTGTTTATCAGCAACATGATAGGAAATTAAACCACTTCCACACAGTTTGCCTTAGGAAGCTACTGAAGATTAAATGGTAAGACAAGATCCCAGACACTGAAGTCCTAGAAAGAGCGCCCATGCCCAGTATCCACACTCTACTAATGAAGAATCAGATTCACTGGGCTGGTCACTTCTTGCATGCCAGATCACAGGCTCCCTAAATGATTTTTTTTTATGGCGAGCTATGTTGTGGTAAACGTTCCCAAGGCGGCAAGAGGAAATGCTTTAAAGACATTCTGAAAATCTCACTGAAAGCTTTTGAAATTCATCTTGACACCTGGAAGACTGCTGCCAAAGACTGAAATTTGTGGCGTACAACATTACACAAGTTTGTAGTCACTTGTGAAGCAACCAAGACTACAAGAGCTGTGAAGAAAAGGCTGGATAGAAAAACCACTGCAGGAGATCCTCCTCCTAGAACGTCAAGCATTCTTTGCCCACATTGTCAAAGAACATTTCGAGCCAAAATAGGCGTTAGCCATCTTAGAACTCACGGCTTCATACTTTCAACCCCACTGGATGACATGAATGGTCATCATCATTCTTGATGGACAAACAACATTACAAATGTCATGTATTGGATATTGTACTGCAGATGTCATGTAACAGATATCCTACTGCTGATGTCATGTATTAGATATCCTACTGTAGATGTCATGTAACATATATCCTATTGCAAATGTCATGAAACATATATTCTATTGTAGATGTCTTGTAACAGATATCTTATAGCAGATTTCATGTAACAGATATCTTATAGCAGATGTCATGTAATAGATATAAAATTGCAGATACCATGAAACAAATATAAAATTGCAGATATCATGTAACATATATCCTACTACAGATGTCATGCAACAGATATCCTAATGTAGATGTCATCCTGCCATTGTAGATCAATTTCTAATATAGAACCAGAGAGTCTTGATGAATGCTGGAACCATCTCCAACAATATGCACATTTGCTTAATCAAGAAATGAAGCAATTAATCTCAAATAAAGCAAAATAAATCAGTTTAACTGTTAGTGGCAAGGCACAAAGTTGATTATGAAAGAGAAGCAGAAATTGCAGGCTTAAGAAAGCTTACTATCATATCTACCAGTGTAAGAGCCTCTGTGATCTCCCCTGTCATGGTAAGATAGCCCATTCTTCTGAGCAAAGCGGAACCCTTTGTTGTAGCAGACGGCAAAGCAAATGACCAGTGCCGCCAGCAGAAGAATAGCCAGAATCATCCCAATAAACCAGCCAATGTTGCCAATCAGTGCTGAAGCCATCGCTGCAAATACAATGATACACCATTGTCCATAAAATATTAATAATAATGGAAGCACAAACAATAGATTGCACGATTTATTGCCTGGCATATTTTGCTGCATCTCGTCAGGTACATACTGCAGAAATCACACAACTTACGTGAATTAACTAGATAAATCCCTCAAGTTGAAATATACACATATTCGCACAGTAATGTCAATTATCTACCACCGTAATTTTAAGCTGACTAACATATATGGATACTTTTGTTGTTCTCAATTAGCCTCATAGGTCTTGAATAGATGAAATAATCTTGCTGGTATTTTACAGATTTCATTTCCAATTCACTCCCCCAAGCCATGTTTTTTTTAGTTTCCCCAATATTCCTTTTACCCGGTGGATTCCAGACTCTGACCTGTGCTTGTTTGCTATCGGCTGATTTCTTCAATGAATTGTGTTTGTTTCCTATTGACTGATTTCTTCAGTGTGGGACTCATTAAAGCATCGACAACTATTATTCTCAAATGTGATATTTCCATGCTGCCTCCTGTAATGGCTGTGTGGAGAATGTCAGACATAACTCTGTGCACAAACAGCATTACGGGAGAAAAGAAGAGTAGCATAATATCACGTCTGTTGATGCCATTCCTCAGAGCTTGAGGAAATGAAACCATTACTGGAACAGTTCCAGCCAGCTTTATACTTGCATACTAGCGACATGCTAGGAAATTAAACCATTACTGGAACAGTTCCAGCCAGCTTTATACTTGCATACTAGCGACATGCTAGGAAATGAAACCATTACTGGAACAGTTCCAGCCAGCTTTATACTTGCATACTAGCGACATGCTAGGAAATGAAACCATTACTGGAACAGTTCCAGCCAGCTTTATACTTGCATACTAGCGACATGCTAGGAAATTAAACCACTTCCACACAGTCTGCCTTAGGAAGCTATTGAAGATTAAATGGCAAAACAAGATCCAAGACACTGAAGTTCTAAAAAGAGTGTCCATGCCCAGTATCTACACTCTACTAATGAAGAATCAGATTCGCTGGGCTGGTCACTTAACTCTTATGCCAGATCACAGGCTCCCTAAACTAATTTTTTACTGCGAGCTGCGTTGTGGTAAGCGCTCCCAAGGCGGCCAGAGGAAACACTTTAAAGACACTCTGAAAATCTCACTGAAAGCTTTTGGAATTCATCTTGACACCTTGAGACTGCTGCCAAAGACCAAAATTCGTGGTGTACATCATTATGCAAGGGTGCAGTCATTTGTGAAGCAAGCAGGACTGCAAGAGTTGTAAAGAAAAGGCTGGACAGAAAAACCACAGCAGGAGATCCTCCTCCTGGAACATCAAGCATTCTTTGCCCATATTGTCAAAGAACATTTCGAGCCAAAATAGGTCCTGTAGTTGCACACCTGCATGATTAGGTTTGCTTTCAGTCATCTAGCAGAAACCTGTTGTCGCTTAAAAGTGCGACATCAGGTTGCACTTTTAAGCGACAATAGAAGAGTTGTATACCTGCATGATTAGGTATGCTTTCAGTCCTGCAGCAGAAACCTCTCTGTGGGTATGTGAAGAGTTAGGACCGTCACATTTTTCAGACCTAACTGCAGAGGATTAGCTGGCCAGTCTTCCCTCCTGTAGCGAGTGATGAGCACAGGTTTCAAACTATCATCCGACCACACACTTGACATTGCCAGGGCAACTTCCTAACCTTTCTGCTAGTGCAAGCACCCGCTGCAATTAAGTAAATATAAATAGATGAATAGACGCGTTGTTGTACACAGTGAGCAGCTGGGGTTGGAATTAAATTGTAAGAAGACACAGGTTATGGTCGTCACTAGGAAGAACGAAGTACCACAATGTAATATACAAGTAAATGGGAATATTCTGCAACAAGTGAATAGATACAATTATCTCAGAACAGTCATAACATCTGATGGGAGATGCCTTGAAGAGATTAGAACAAGAATCGCCATGGCAAAAGTAGCCTTTAGCAAGATGAAAGATATTCTGACCAATAAAAAGATGTCAATTGAAACAAGAAAAAGAGTGTTGAAGGGATACATTGAGCCTGTTCTTTTGTATGGATGTGAAACTTGGAAATGTGCAGTCAAGCTGAAAAACACCTGATGGCTGCAGAAATGTGGTTTCTGAGGAAAATGCAAAGAATACCATGGACAGACAGAAAAACCAATGACCAAGTACTACAGGAGACAGATGAAAATCGTAGACTGATTAGAGAAATTAGACGAAGACAGTCAAAATTTTTTGGACATGTTATGAGAAGAAATGGATTGGAGAACTTATTGACAACTGGCAAGATCGACGGGAACAGACCACGAGGAAGACCGAGAGGAAAATACCTGGATGGCTTGGCCACATGGCATGGACGAGACAGGAACACTGAGCTGATACACGACACTGGTGATCGAGTGAAATGGCGAGTCATGACCGCCCACGCTTTCCAGCATGGCACATGATTGATTGATTGATTGAATGCTTACACAAAGATAAGTCTAGCCGTGTCACAACACCATTCCATGGTAATTATTCAGGAACAGTTGAGGGCAAACAGGCAAGAGGAAGACAGAAAATCCTGGGCTGAGAACATTAAACAGTGGACATGATGCAGTAGTTCCATATTGGTGTGTGTTGTTGAGGACCGGGAGCAATGGAAGACTGACCACTGAAGCTTCCATCTTATTGGCCCAGCATGTTTGGGGTTTTAAGCTGAGAGGTGGTGATGAATTCCACCATCTTTAATACCTTCACACTGGGACAGTCAAACACAAGACAATGCATGAATCTTTAAGTCTAACAAACGACACTGAATGCTCCCAAACAAGCATTGATTGAGGGACATGAAATATAGCCTAGAAACTTGAGAAACTTACATGTGCCCTTTGTAGTGACATCTTCAATAGCCGAGGCGGCTGTGATTGGTCCATTAGTAGCCTTGATCCTGACCTCATATGTTGTCCCAGGTTCAAGGTTGTTAATATTTCTCCATGTGTTCACCATCTCATCTGTGGTTCTTATCCATTCAGATCCATCTATGGATAATGAAGTTACACATGTATGGATACTTGTATCAAAATTCATCAGTTTAAACCCCAAAAAAGTCTAGTTTGGCTAATTTACTGTCGGCCAAGAAATTAATAATTTGTTAACATCAACCTGGCAACTTCCTGTACAGACATGACATAGATTTTTTGTTCTTCTCATTCTTAGCTTTCCTTATATTTTATTTCTTCTTATAATTGTGCATTCAGAGACGTCAATTCTGAAGTTACTAACATCATAAAATAAATCAAGTCAATGTTTGTCTATCACTGGCTGACTGGATTTTATTGAAAGAAGAAGTCATGAATATGCCCTAATTTCCAAATATGTTATGGCCACCAGCAGAAGTGAGGAGAGCTCTCAGTTTCCATTCTCAATTTGAAATGTTCCATGCCGATTACAGGACATTACCATCAAGCCCAGTTTAATTTTTAAGGCAATTTTATATGAGTAGTTTGCCCTTGTTTTATAAATGTTTAAGTCGAACTGATCGGCGCATGGAACAAACTGCCATCAGTGCACCAATAAAATACACCTCAGAAATATGCAGTGTGTTCTCTCCATGAACTGCTGGCCTGCTCCAGGCTATGGAACCTGTGGAAGTGGCACTCAGAAATCAGGAAATTCTGTTGCTATGATACCTGCTTTTTTGCTTGAACTTCCATCAGAACTGTTTGCTTGAAACTTTCCCAGAGTTCTCTGTTGATTACTACATCTGGTCATGTGATCAACAATATCAGGGGACCAACACTGTTAGCTTGCACGATGTTAGTAAGTTAGTTGCATATCCTTTTCAAAAATGTTGCAGTCAACCCCAGCATTCTGTGGCTGTTTGTAATTCCTGTGTTTATGTTCGGTAGTTTGCATGTGCTTTCTGAATAACCGGCACTCATATCATTGTTAAGAAACCAAGACAAGGCAGTCTGCTTCCAAATCACCCGCAGCTGTGTTTTGAATGCTGTTTAGTTTAGTTTTAGTTTAGTCAACGAATCAACATCACGCACACAGGTGTAACCCATAAGTGCTCCATTCTACTCCTAGCTCAAGCCTGAGTCTGGAGAATCTCATCTCAGTGCACAAACTATGTAGCACCGGCGAGGGTCCTGAAATGTTTTGGATAGATTTTTAACTGAAAATTTTGCCCGAGCAGTGCCATTAGGCTAATCTTTTTCTATTTCCAACTGCCAAGGGATTATTTTACATGCGCAAGAATACACATGGGCGTCTGATCTCACTACTCAGAGACCAGGGGAAATTTTGTTACTAGGAGTCCACGTGAAAAAATCCCGGCCCTCACTGGGGCTAGAACCCAGGACCTCCAGCACTCAAGGCGGACACCATACTTCAAGACCACTCAGCTCCCCCCCCCCCCCCCCCCCACAAGACGTATGTGTATGTAGGGAATGCTGTATGTAGGATTACACATTACATCGGTAACCCCTTTGCCACAGAGCCAGCTTGCATGATGACACTCTTGATCTCATGCCATGTTTTGTTTCTCTCATCAATACATTGACAAATGCCCCATTTCCTATTTTTCAATTCAGAGAAAGAGGAATTAACATCTGGCTTAATACTACAGGAAATACTTCTATTTGTTATTTTCATAATCATCATGTGCTGGGTTACATCGGTGATCATGTTACTCCACAAACACCTGTCTTGTGTGCTCTTGATAAGTTTGCTGATTGTCTCCCTTGCCACCAAAAGTCTTCCTTGTCACATGCGAAGAGGTTACGGAAGTGATTCATAATCCTGGAATACCCTGGTTCAAAACACAGCAGTGCTGGCTTTTTCTAAACAGATATAGGTGCCGATCGTTCAGAAAGCAATGACAAACTACAGAACATAAAACTTGCTCAGGAATCACGAACAGCCAAAATGCTGAGGTTGACTGCTACGTCCTGTAAAGGACATGCAACTAAATTATTACACATGGCTGATTATCTCCCCTGCCACCAAATTATCCTCCTTGTCACATGGCTGATCATATCTCTCTTGCTACCAAACAGTCTTCCTTGTCACATGGCTGATCATCTCCCTTGTCACCACATTGTCTCCCTTGTCACCACATTGTCTCCCTTGTCACTTGGCCAACTCATTCACCATTTTCTCCATCTGCTAATCTTTAATATCTTTAATTATCCCAGTTGTCAAATGTTCTCCTAACCCCTCATCACACAACATTCACATCCAGATGTGGATAACTATCTGCCTTTTTGGATTTACCTCTCATGGGACCTGTATGTTTGTCTGCTTTGCTGTCCTTGGGATTCTTAGCTGTCCATGGGATTCTTTGCTGTGAATGGTATTCTTCACATTCTACGAGGAAATCATCTCTCTATAGCTCCCACTTTCTACACTTTTTCAGTGTCCATGATTCACAATCACACAGTTTTATGGATAGTATGTGACATGTTAAATTTGATTACAGTCACATACTGTTTTGTTGTACAAGATGCACTGATTATTGAAATCACAAATATGTCACTCACTCTAAATGTCTTATAATACGACTCACCTGATTTCCTGTACTCCACAAACACAACTGTGCCAGATGAAGCATACGCGTTGATCCACCAACTGACATTGAAGGACGTTGTATCAACATTTGAGATGGTGAAGCGAGGCATACGAGGCTCTGCGAGAGAAAATATTTTTACATTCACAGTGTTTTATTTAGGAAACAGATATTTGTACATGACTTTTTCACTTTCTCTTTTAAATAATGAGAAATCTAGATCAAAACAAAACTGGAAACATCATACAGTCTGATAGACTCACTGGTCACTGGAACCTTGCTGTCTTCTTAGATAATAGCTTGTTACATTGTGCTTCACAAAATGCATAATAACTGCAGCCTATGGTGGCAGCAAATGCGACTAAAGAGATCAATTTGTGCAGTACATGTTCTTCTATATGGATGCATATGACAAATGGTCATTTCCACCATCAGGGCACATGAGAACAGACAACAAATAGTCATTTCCACCATCAGGGCACATGAGGACAGACAACAAATGGTCATTTCCACCATCAGGGCACACGAGGACAGACAACAAATGGTCATTTCCACCAATAGAGCACACGAGAACAGACAACAAATGGTCATTTCCACCAATAGGGCACACGAGGACAGACAACAAATGGTCATGTCCACCATCAGGGCACACGAGAACAGACAACAAATGGTTATTTCCACCATCAGGGCACACGAGAACAGACAACAAAGGAACAAAAGTGCAGTTTCAAACAGACATTCTGCAGAACAGCAAATATTTACAAAATGATTCCCAATCAAATTAATACAGAGTGCAAGTAATCTTATCACAACAAACTAGAGATAATAAATTACTCACGTCCTGGTTTAGTTGTTATGACCTCAATAAAGAAGCGCTCACCACGGCCTGCCACTGTACGAGCGCTGATGAATATCCGGTACTTGCAGGAGTGCAACAGACCACTCAGGTAGGCATTGGTTGCGTACGGGTCATCAATCTGGGGCACTCTGTCCTGCATTTCTCCCAGGTACAACCCATCCACTAGAATCACAACAGTTCATGAAGAACAACACTTGAAGTTTAATCTGTGACAAAGTTTAGTCTGTGACAAAGTTTAGTCTGTGACAAAGTTTAGTCTGTGACAAAGTTTATTCTGTGACAAAGTTTATTCTGTGACAAAGTTTAGTCTGTGACATAGTTTAGTCTGTGACAAAGTTTAGTCTGAGACAAAGTTTAGTATGTGACAAAGTTTAGTCTGTGACAAAGTTTAGTCTGTGACAAAGTTTAGTCTGTGACAAAGTTTAGTCTGTGACAAAGTTTAGTCTGTGACAAAGTTTAGTCTGTGACAAAAGCATGATATTTGTACACACATATTCTATTGTGTAACATCTGCAGAAATAAAGCAATCACGTGACACATGCCTCCTGGCCCCAGGTCGGCAAATATTACAGCATCGCTCTATTGTGGTTACCTTTTGCATTTAGATTAGAACAACCCGGGAAGGTTAACCCGGTCAACAAATGCCCGCAGAAGTCGGATGTGTCTGCCTAACGGCGCAAGAACGCAGCTCTGCTGTAAACAGGCACAACGCAGTCACATCCGAAAAAAAATCCGGATGAACGCAGAAGAAGAAGATTAGAACAAGAACAGCCATGGCAAAGATGGCCTTTTGCGAGATGGAAAACATTCTGGCCAATAAAATTATGTCAGATGCAAAGAGAAAAGGAGTGTTGAAGTGCTACATAGAACCTGTACTTTTGTGTGAGTGTGAAGTGTGGACAATGAGCAGACAAGCTGAAAAACATCTAATGGCAGGGGAAATGTGGTTTCTGAGAAAAATGCAAAGAATACCATGGACATATAGAAAAACCAATCACCAAGTCCTACAAGAAATAAATGAAAACCGTAAATTAGACATAGACAGTCAAAATATTTTGGACACGTTATAAGACAAAATAAACTAGAGAACTTGTGACAATTGGCCAGACTGGCGATGAGAACAAGTGGAAAGCAGAGAAATAAATATCTGGATGGCTTAGTCAGGTGGCATGGTCGAGATAAAAACACATAGCTGATCCATGACTCTGGTGATCGCGTGAGATGGCAAAACATGACCGCCCACGCTCATTGGCATAGCACATGATGATGATGATTTGATTTTTATGCTTGTCATATTATATAATTTTGAAATATGAAACATGAATAAACTTGGCTGCCAGCATACACAGGTACTTGAAATATGAAACATGAATAAACTTGGCTGCCAGCGTGCACAGGTACTTGAAATATGAAACATGACATAACTTGGCTGCCAGCGTACACAGGTACGTGAAATATGAAACATGAATAAACTTGGCTGCCAGCGTGCACAGGTACTTGAAATATGAAACATGAATAAACTTGGCTGCCAGCGAACACAGGTACTTGAAATATGAAACATGAATAAACTTGGCTGCCAGCGTGCACAGGTACTTGAAATATGAAACATGACATAACTTGGCTGCCAGCATGTACAGGTACTTGAGATGTGGCATTATCAAAATATTACAAGAACCAGCTGCAGTGATGAGTTGATTAATTAACAATGAATTGGCAATGGTGATGATGATGATTCGATGTTAAGAATAGTAGCAGAATTGAAGCTTGAGATCTGTACCAACTGTGTAACCTTGGCTGCATGCAGTGTATATCTAGATAGTTTTCAGTAATACATCTACCCACTTGTAGTTTCAATTTACTGTCATTGTAAATCCAAATCTTCTTGTCACTGTAAATCCAGATCTTGCCACCGTAAATCCAGATCTTGTCACCGGAAATCCAGATCTTCTTATCACTGTAAATCCAGATCTTCTTATCACTGTAAATCCTCATGCTCTTGCCATTGTGAATCCAGATCTTCTTGTCACTGTAAATCCAGACATCCTTGTCAGATCAATTATCATCTGCCCTTCAGACAACAGCCAAAATGAATATCCAACATTTTCTGTCAGTCACCATTGTGGTAAAGCACAACATTATCTTTCTGCCCATCTTTCAATATCATCTTTCAACTGATATTAGTTGTCTTCACTTCTTGCTGTCCACTGCTCCCTGAAGTATGATGTTCATTAGGGCAGTATGTGTATGTATGTAGCCATATCTTCCTCTACAGGTATGTAACTGTAGTTGTATTAGCTTCACATATGATGCATTACCTGGGGAGTTCCACCACTCCATAAAATGTCAGGTGGGTTTACTATGTACTAGAAGCTGATGTTACCCACACTCTTGTATGGTAAATAAACATTCACAAGTGGCCAGATTAGAAAGTCAGTCATTGATTTAATGTACATTAGTTCTGTGTGTAAAGTGGACAGATGATAGTCATAGAATCACACTGATGTTCACAGTTCTGTGTGTAAAGTGGCAACTTCAGTCGGACATAGTTTTGGGGCACAGACAATACTACAAGTGACCAACTGGTCTCTAATGTGGGCAAGGGTTCGGAGACGACAGAGACTGAGTACTTGACCTCTTGAAGTCAAGCTTTAGTAAACATCATTACCATTGGGGAAAAAGACTTGTCCAGCCCACAACATGGGAACACATAAGTAACTTTTATATGTTTATTTTCATGTTGTGTTTATCATGCAGTTGTGTCGGTTTGTGTTTGTTTTTCCTGTGCTGGTGAAGGCTTTAGCCGCAATGTCTATTTTGTTATTTGTGACATATTCTAGTATAGCTTACTGTATACTTCTCATTTTTTGATGATTCATTCATGTTAGCATACGAGAAAAGATTTTATTTCACACCAAGTGACACCAGTGATCATGAAATCACACTGACCTGTTCCTCTCCTAAATGTTGCTGGTAAAACTTGGACATGAGAGCACATGAACCTACCCACCTAACTGATAGCTGATGTCGTAGCCAAGCAGGTCCCGTCTGTTCTCCGACGGACTGCCCCACTCCAGGTTCACATGAGTATCGCCAACATTCACAATCCTGAAGTACTCAACTGGTCCAGGCACTGACAAGAGAAACATTCACTTGCGTGAAATGTTACACAAGAGAAATATTCGCTTGCATGGGATGTTACACAAGAGAAACATTTCGTTGCGTGGGATGTTACACAATACTCACTTCTAAAACAATATTTCCTGGTATCAAGTCAACACTTTTTCTTATTTGGGAGAATTAAAAGCAGATGTCAGTCTTCATGGTGATGGCGTTGCGGACGTGATTCATAATGCTGCTTACCTGCGTTCGAAACACAGTGATGACCGATTTGGCAGCAGACTGTGTCGCACTGGTTTTACCGTGTTGGTATGGGAGCCGGTCGTTCAGAAAGCAATGGCAAACTACTGAACATAAAGCTTGCTAAGACATCAATAATGGCAGTAAAATGCTAGTGTTGACATGACTGCATCGTCCTGTAAAGGATATGCACCTTTAAAAAAAAGAAAGAAAGCGGATGATAGTGGAAATTATAAGAGAACAGGAATGTCCAAAACAACAGTCAACAATATGAAACAGCTGCTTACATCTAAACAGTTGAGTTACAAATTAAAACTAAGAGAGATCATTATTCTATGGTGCAGAAACATGGACAATGAATGAATACTGTAAGGGAACAACTGAAGTTTTGAAAGTAATTTTACTGTTATGGTTTTATATATGCATATATGAAGCTGCCCAGCACGACACACCAAGAGATCACTGCAATCCTTCCCGCCTGTATGGATTCTGGCCTCTTTGACCATAAAAACAACTGAGTTTGGGGAGGTGTTTATGACTGATTTGAGGATGGAGAGGGATTAAACTTACCCCTCCCAGCCATAACCAGAACAGGAGGCCACATATGCTCAAGATTATAGTGGAGAAGCCAAGACTCCTGTCCCCTCTCTTGTTCATAACCTATATAGACAACATATGTAAAGAAACCAGCCAAACAGAGACCGCAAGAACACAGCATGACAAGAACACAGAAGAAGAACCATCTGAAAATTACATCATTAGAGAACTCCTGTTTGCAGACAACCAAGCACTAATAGCAAAATCTGAAGATGCATTACAAGATCACACAAATAGTCTAAACGAAATGTGTAGGGAATATAACATAAAAATTAGCACAAGCAAAACAGAGGTAATGACTATAACTAAAGAAGAAAAAGCAACAATTCACCTAAACAAACATCCCCTGAAACAAGTAAAGAGTTTCAAGCACCTAGGAAGTATAATATCATCAAATGGCAAATCAGAAGACAAGATCGAAAATAAGGCAAACCAACTCATTGGATAAATGGCACCTATACTAAAGAACAAACATGTATCAATAGTTACTAAGAAAGCACTTTACAACACAATCTTCCTACCAACTCTATGTTACCAATGCCAAACCTGGACAGTGACAAAAAAGAGAAAAGAAAAATTACTACAACAGAAATGAGATTCCTGAGAAGAATACTCAACGTATCAAGAAGAGATAAGATCAGAAATGAAGAAATCAGGACTAACGTGGGGGTTATAGCAGCGCTTGATTTTATTAGAAGGCAGCAAGTCAAATGATTTGGCCATGCAACTAGGTTACCAACTAATAGTATACCACAACAAGCAATGATGTACAGACCAAATGGAAGCAGAAGAAGATGCTGACCATGTAAATGGACGGATGGGATAGCAGAGTTCATGGGAATATCGATACATGAAGCCCATGAGCTGGCACTCTCTCACTGTTTATACTTCACTTCGACACCGCAAGGTACAGGAGGAACATGATGAGATGAGTCAAGACTGACCCCTGTGGCTCTGAGCTGCTGTCAGGGACACATGCTTCTAAATGAGTTTGCTAGACTCAAGGAATCACTGACTGGTAAACATGAAAGCCTGCTCATGGGAATAGGCTCCAGCCACAGCTGTTAGGGGCTTACTTGGGCCTGAACTCTGGTCAACGTCGTTGTTGAGCCATCCATGCATCTGTTAATGTCTCTATTGTTGATGCAGCACTCTGAGTGAGCTAAAGCAAGCGAGGAAGGATGTATAAAAGGCTGCCAGACAGTGTGCAAATGATTATTGGATCAAGTTATGTGAGTCCATTCAAATCGCAAGTGATAAGGGAAACATCAGAAGCATGTATGAAGGAAGCCTGTGATCCAGTGATCAAAAGAAGTGCACCATTGAAAACCTTGACTGGAGAAATCATAACTGATAAGAAACAGCAGAATGGACAGATGGGTAGAGCACTATTTGGAGCTTTACTCAAGTGAGACCAAACTAGCGGATGATGCCCTCATCGCCATAGAGACAGAACACATCATCCAGTGAGACCATGAGACAGAACACATCATCCAGTGAGACCATGAGACAGAACACATCATCCAGTGAGACCATGAGACAGAACACATCATCCAGTGAGACCATGAGACAGAACACATTATCCAGTGAGACCATGAGACAGAAAACATCATCCAGTGAGACCATGAGACAGAACACATCATCCAATGAGACCATGAGACAGAACACATCATCCAGTGAGACAATGAGACAGAACACATCATCCAGTGAGACAATGAGACAGAACACATCATCCAGTGAGACCATGAGACAGAACACATCATCCAATGAGACCATGAGACAGAACACATCATTCAGTGAGACCATGAGACAGAACACATCATCCAGTGAGACCATGAGACAGAACACATCATCCAGTGAGACAATGACAGAACACATCATCCAGTGAGACCATGAGACAGAACACATCATCCAGTGAGACAATGAGACAGAACACATCATCCAGTGAGACCATGAGACAGAACACATCATCCAATGAGACCATGAGACAGAACACATCATCCAGTGAGACCATGAGACAGAACACATCATCCAGTGAGACCATGAGACAGAACACATCATCCAATGAGACCATGAGACAGAACACATCATCCAATGAGACCATGAGACAGAACACATCATTCAGTGAGACCATGAGACAGAATACATCATCCAATGAGACCATGAGACAGAACACATCATCCAGTGAGACCATGAGACAGAACACATCATTCAGTGAGACCATGAGACAGAACACATCATCCAATGAGACCATGAGACAGAACACATCATCCAATGAGACCATGAGACAGAACACATCATTCAGTGAGACCATGAGACAGAATACATCATCCAGTGAGACCATGAGACAGAACACATCATCCAGTGAGACCAAGAGACAGAACACATCATCTAGTGAGACCATGAGACAGAACACATCATCCAATGAGACAATGAGACAGAACACATCATCCAATGAGACCATGAGACAGAACACATCATCCAGTGAGACCATGAGACAGAACACATCATCCAGTGAGACCATGAGACAGAACACATCATCCAGTGAGACCATGAGACAGAACACATCATCCAATGAGACAATGAGACAGAACACATCATCCAATGAGACCATGAGACAGAACACATCATCCAATGAGACAATGAGACAGAACACATCATCCAATGAGACCATGAGACAGAACACATCATCCAGTGAGACCATGAGACAGAACACATCATTCAGTGAGACCATGAGAGAGAATACATCATCCAGTGAGACCATGAGACAGAACACATCATCCAGTGAGACCATGAGACAGAACACATCATCCAGTGAGACCATGAGACAGAACACATCATTCAGTGAGACCATGAGACAGAACATATCTTCCAATGAGAAGTCTCTTTCTAACTTTCAAGGACAATGATTAATTGTACAAAACGTTCTTCATGTGAAAGAATTGTTTTTTACTAATTAAACTTACAAATAATAATAATAATTTGTCATAAAGCAACTTCCTGTTATGGGTCTGTTGAATGCATGGAGAAATAGGTGACCAATCGTTTCCAAATGTTCATAGACAGCAAGCCCAGGCATTGAATCCACATCTGACCATGCCCATGAAATTATCAGCACAATTTGCTGTCAGCTTCTACATACATTGATTTATAGCACATTAAATAAACTGATGATAACATGAAGTGACCTGTACACAAACTTGAACTCACATCCTGGCAGCGTCTTGAACCGTACTGTCTCCGACGGACTACTGATGTAGTAGTAGTTCTTGACATGAATCTGGGCCTCCATGTTTGTGTTTGGCAGCAGAGTGTCCACACGAGCTGAGAATGTGTTCCCTGTCATGTTCTCCCTGGCCAGTGGGGCAATGTCGTAATCTCGGACTGTCCGTACCCTCTGGTTCTGCTCCCAAATCTGCATCTAAACACAATCAAACTCTGAGTGGTAAAATTTGCTCTTCAGTCATTCACAGGCTTATCTTTAATACCCAAGGGTGAAAGCTTCCTTTCAGTTTTTTATTTAGTCTTTCCTCTTTTACGCTGGGCTGTTTCCATGAACCTGCACCAGCAACATGGCCAGGTGCTTGTCTGCTGGCCTGGTGATCAGGTGTTCAGATCTGCATCAAGACATTTCAAAAACTGATGTGGAATCCCCCAGGGACCCAGCCTAACCTGACCTGGATTACTACAGGGATCCAGCCTAACCTGACCTGGATCCTCACAGGGACCCAGCCTAACCTGACCTGGATCCTCACTGGGACCCAGCCTAACCTGACCTGGATCCTCACTGGGACCCAGCCTAACCTGACCTGGATCCTCACTGGGATGCGGCCTAACCTGACTACCAAGAAAGGTACCGGGTAGTATAGGCACTGACCACATCATACCCAACACTGACCACATCATACCCATCACTGACCACATCATACCCAACACTGACCACATCACACCCAACACTGACCACATCACACCTGACACTGACCACATCACACCCAACACTGACCACATCACACCCAACACTGACCACATCACACCTGACACTGACCACATCACACCCAACACTGACCACATCACACCCAACACTGACCACATCACACCTGACACTGACCACATCACACCCAACACTGACCACATCACACCCAACACTGACCACCACATACCCATCACTGACCACATCACACCCAACACTGACCACATCACACATGACACTGACCACCACATACCCATCACTGACCACATCACACCCAACACTGACCACATCACACCTGACACTGACCACATCATACCCATCACTCACCACATCACACCTGACACTGACCACATCACACCTGACACTGATCACATCATACCCATCACTGACCACATCACACCCAACACTGACCACATCACACCTGACACTGACCACATCATACCCATCACTGACCACATCACACCCGACACTGACCACATCACACCTGACACTGACCACATCATACCCATCACTGACCACATCACACCCGACACTGACCACATCACACCCAACACTGACCACATCACACCTGACACTGACCACCACATACCCATCACTGACCACATCACACCCAACACTGACCATATCACACCTGACACTGACCACATCACACCCAACACTGACCACATCACATCCAACACTGACTACATCACACCCAACACTGACCACATCACACCCAACACTGACCACATCACACCCAACACTGACCACATCACACCTGACACTGACCACATCACACCCAACACTGACCACATCATTACATCATGTTGCATGAACTCCACAGAGGGTGAATACAAAATTTGGAATGGCAATATTTCCAAACACCTCACAGTCATTCAAAATACACCCTAAACATTAACATGTTCTGACAAATTAAACTTTTGTTTAGTCTGTCCTCTTCTAAGCTACATGTAGTGATATATTAACCTTGTGTTTACTATTTCCTCTTCTACACTGACATGTAGTGATATATTAACCTTTTGTTTAGTCTCTTCTCTTCCATGCAGTAGACACACTACAGACACATGTAGTAATGTGTTAAGCTTCTGTTTAGTCTGTCCTCTCCTTTATTTACTCACTTTATTTCATGGTAGTGTTAGCTGTATTTAACAATAAACTATGAAATTGTAATAATGAATTACACATGACAATATTCGAAGAAGGACAATAAATCAAGAAGAATGCATAGTGTTTTCATAAATGCAGATTGAATAAACTAAATATACTATGTGGTGCACTAATAATTAACATGTAAGAACATATTTTGGACACTGATATTTGACACAAGAGAATGAGCACACAAGGCACGAGAATTTTGTGAGCGTCACTCTTACCTTGAAACCTCGAAATTCTCCTTGTATTTTTGTGTTTGGTTTATTGATCTCACTCTTGTCAAAGTCCCACGTAAAAATGACGTAAGTATCTGCTACTTCCTCAGCAACCAAGTTTGTTGGTCTGATAGATGGAGCTGTAGGAAAAAAAATAGATGAATCGTGCCTTCATTCTTCTCATACTTCAGAACAAAAGTATGACTTGTTTGTAGTCAGCAATCATTCAGTTTGATTCGCACTACAGAGGCTAAACAGAGTGAACACCGACAGCACAACGACAGATATTAAAGAAAAGTAAACATTTTAAGAGAAGATTGTACTGACATTCTGCCAGACGTGAACATTGATGAAAACTGTCTTATAAACAACATTGTGTCTCGGAAGCTGATATACTTTAGCCACATCAACCTTATACTGATGTAGAAACTGATATACTTTAGCCACATCAACCTTATACTGATGTAGAAACAGATATACTTTGGCCACATCAACCTTATACTGATGTAGGAACTGATATACTTTAGCCACATCAACATTATACTGATGTAGAAACTTTAGCCACATCAACCTTATACTGATGTAGAAACTTTAGCCACATCAACCTTATACTGATGTAGAAACTGATATACTTTAGCCACATCAACCTTATACTGATGTAGAAACTGATATACTTTAGCCACATCAACCTTATACTGATGTAGAAACAGACATACTTTAGCCACATCGACCTTATACTGATGTAGAAACTGATATACTTTAGCCACATCAACATTATACTGATGTAGAAACTTTAGCCACATCAACCTTATACTGATGTAGAAACTGATATACTTTAGCCACATCAACCTTATACTGATGTAGAAACTGATATATTTTAGCCACATCAACCTTATACTGATGTAGAAACTGATATACTTTAGCCACATCAACCTTATACTGATGTAGAAACTGATATACTTTAGCCACATCAACCTTATACTGATGTAGAAACTGATATACTTTAGCCACATCAACCTTATACTGATGTAGAAACTGATATACTTTAGCCACATCAACATTATACTCATGTAGAAACTGATATACTTTAGCCACATCAACCTTATACTGATGTAGAAACTGATATACTTTAGCCACATCAACCTTATACTGATGTAGAAACTTTAGCCACATCAACCTTATACTGATGTAGAAACTTTAGCCACATCACCATTATACTGATGTAGAAACAGATATACTTTAGCCACATCAACCTTATACTGATGTAGAAACTGATATACTTTAGCCACATCAACCTTATACTGATGTAGAAACTGATATACTTTAGCCACATCAACCTTATACTGATGTAGAAACTGATATACTTTAGCCACATCAACCTTATACTCATGTAGAAACTGATATACTTTAGCCACATCAACCTTATACTGATGTAGACACTTTAGCCACATCAACCTTATACTGATGGAGAAACTGATATACTTTAGCCACATCAACCTTATACTGATGGAGAAACTGATACTTTAGCCACATCAACCTTATACTAATGTAGAAACTGATATACTTTAGCCACATCAACCTTATACTGATGTAGAAACTGATATACTTTAGACACATCAACCTTATACTGATGTAGAAACTGATATACTTTAGCCACATCAACCTTATACTGATGTAGAAACTGATATACTTTAGCCACATCAACCTTATACTGATGTAGAAACTGATATACTTTAGCCACATCAACCTTATACTGATGTAGACACTTTAGCCACATCAACCTTATAATGATGGAGAAACTGATATACTTTAGCCACATCAACCTTATACTGATGTAGAACTGATACTTAGCCACATCAACCTTACACTGATGGAGAAACAGATATACTTTAGCCACATGAACCTTATACTGATGAGAAACGATATACTTTAGCCACATCAGCCTTATACTGATGTAGAAACTGATATACTTTAGCCACATCAACCTTATACTGATGCAGAAACTGATATACTTTAGCCACATCAACGTTATACTGATGCAGAAACTGATATACTTTAGCCACATCAACCTTATACTGATGTAGAAACTGATATACTTTAGCCACATCAACCTTATACTGATGTAGAAACAGATATACTTTAGCCACATCAACCTTATACTGATGTAGAAACTGATATACTTTAGCCACATCAACCTTACACTGATGTAGAAACTGATATACTTTAGCCACATCAACCTTACACTGATGGAGAAACTATATACTTTAGCCACATCAGCCTTATACTGATGTAGAAACTGATATACTTTAGCCACATCAAACCTTATACTGATGTAGAAACTGATATACTTTAGCCACATCAACCTTATACTGATGGAGAAACTGATATACTTTAGCCACATCAACCTTATACTGATGTAGAAACAACAGTAATATGAGGCATCTCTTCTGTAAGACGAATCAGGAACAAGCAATATGAGAGCCTCTTTCTGGCAGGCTGTAATCAGAGACCCATTCTACAAAGGATGTACTACACAATGATAAAATATTAAGAGAATCATGACAAGCAGCATCCTTTCCAGTGATGGAGGGATCCACCAGGGAGCACATTTGTTGCCCAGCTCCACAGAGACCCGTCATCGGTGACATGCAGCCCTGAAGGGAAGAGCAGACCATGCACGACATGGCCAAAACATGCTCAGAAAGCCTGAAATCATGGTTTGGAGCTCAACAATGTGGTGATGAATTCATATAAAACAGCATAGATTTTCAGTCGTTCCCTCTTGTCTGCTTACAGGCGGGTTCTTGTCTAGTACATGCCTGGTTACAATAATCTCCTATAGGCGGTTTGTCTGATACATGCCTGACAAGAATCATTGACTACACAGGTGTATAACATTTCACACACTGGCCTTTTTTATTAACATTTTCATTTCTTTTCTGCCTACATTTCTAGATCCCTTTGTCCATCCTTGTCTGTCTGTCCATTCATCCATCTGTCTCAATATCTCTCCTAGCCTTTTGGTTTATTCCTTTGTCCATCCATGTCTGTCTGTCCATTCATCCATCTGTCTCAATATCTCTCCTCTGCCTTTTGGTTTATTTCTGTGTCCATCCATGTCTGTCTGTCCATTCATCCATCTGTCTCAATATCTCTTCTGTCTTCTGGTTTATTCCGCTGTTTTCTAGAACTGACTCGTAGACTACCTGAATCAAGATCATACCACTTGACACACAAATGTAGTTCTCCATTTCCCTAATCAGATACCAGAATGTATGAATGTTAATTGTTCCAGCAGCACACTCAACCAATCAGATAACAGAATGTATGAATGCTAATCATTCTAACAGCACACTCAACCAATCAGATAACAGAATGTATGAATGCTAATCATTCTAACAGCACACTCAACCAATCAGATAACAGAATGTATGAATGCTAATCATTCTAACAGCACACTAAACCAATCAGATACCAAAATGTAGGAACACTACAAGTTCTAATAGCACACTCAACCAATCGGTGTCATTAGCCACTACACACTGCTGGATTTACTGAGGAGGGGATCTGAGCACTTATGGACTGAATTTTTCTATGTGCTATGAGGATGATCTGTAACTAATTAACTAACGCAACCAATCAGATGCCAGAATGTATTAATGCTAATCGTTCTAACAGCACACTCAACCAATCAAATACCAGAATATATGAATGCTAATTGTTCTAACAGCACACTCAACCAATCATAAACCAGAATGTGTGAATGCTAATCGTTCTAACAGCACACTCAACCAATCAGATTCCAGAATGTATGCTAATCGTTCTAACAGCACACTCAACCGGATTCCAGAATGTATGAATGTTAATCGTTCTAACAGCACACTCAACCAATGAAAATGAACAATAAAAAGAAACAAACCAACAAATCAAACAAAGACAGACAACTCTGTCTCCACAGGAAACAACTCTACAAACACTCTAAAATAGTGGTTCTCAACCTTTTTCGGCCCATGCACCCCTTCACCGTATGATCAGAACGCCATTCACCCCCCCCCCCCCCCCCCCCCCCCACACACCCCTGTTCTCGCAGCCTGACCATGGTTGTAGATTACCAGTCATCGCTTGATTCTCGTAAACGACTTACTTCTCGTAGAGCATTCAGAATGTCTGCATGGTCCATGGCTCGTCTGCTTTCCACAGTAGTTCTACCTGCAAGCCTGTCAGCCTGCTCATTCCCTTGTACACCTGCATGCCCTGGCATGAAGATGAAACTCTTCTTTGCCAGCCGAGACAGCTCCAGAGACAGCAACCACTCTTTACGGACCTACCCCATCTCTTACATCCTGACCATACTCATTGAGTCGCTAAGGGCACATGCCCGATTGAATGTGGTTCTTGTATTAACTGTCAACTGTCATTTACTGCCAATATAGTACCTTGCGGTGTATGGCAGAGGGGTCATTGAGCCTGAGGAATAAAGGCCGCCTGGCTAGTGCAGTCGCCGCGAACTGTGCAGGTTAGGATTTTCTTTTGCCCCCGACAGAAAAAATTCCGACACCTTACCGAGGGATCGAACCCGGGCCTCCCGAATGAGAGTCCAGCATTCTAGCCTCTCAGCCAGCCGCTCTTGTATTAACACGATCTTGAAATAATCTTAATTCCCTCTCCCCCCCCCCCCCCCCCATATCCCCCCCGGGTGGGGGGAGGATTCCCCACAGGTTGAGAACCACTGCTCTAAAACGTCTGCACTAACCACACAATATGCCATATCTTATAATGCTTTAACTTATTGTCCTCACATAAATGTCTTTTATATGGTTCAACTGAACTGCCTTCAAACAAATGCTCTACTTACAGCCTTCATACAAATGTTCTACTTACGGCCTCCATACAAATTCTCTACTTACTGCCTTCATATGAATGTCCTATAATGGTTGTTGGGTCTTTGGCTGCCTCTCCAATGCTGTTCATGGCTCTCATTGTTATTCTGTATGGCTCATACACAAACCCAGTCGACAGCTCGTAGTGGTTGGTCCTCCAGTCATGTATCGGGACATTCAGTGTGTCCCGTTCCTGCTGAGCTCCCACTCGCAGTATCTGCAGCACGTAATGAAATCCTGGCGCATTGTGCTGCAGCGGAGGCATCGGCTGAAAGTCAAGGACAAACACAGACACAATTACACATCACCAGACATGTTGTGAAGATGATGAGGCAAAGACTACTGCACTGACAGTTTTTAAAAAGTCAGTTGCATATCCATTATGGTATGTCGCAGTCAACCCTAGCATCTTTTAGCTGTTTGTGATCTCTTGGCAAGTTTATGTTCAGTAGTTTGCCATTGCTTTCTGAACAACTGGCACCGATACCATTTTATAAAAATCCCTACGCAAGGCAGTCTGCTGCCAAATTGCCTGCAGTGGTGTTTCAAACGCGGTATGCGGGATTACAAACTGCATCCGTATCCCCTTTGCCACTGAGCCAGCGCTGACAGTAAAACTGACAACATTACACTTGTGGAGATGACTGTTAGCAGAAGTTTACAAACAATGTCTGTGTGAAATTAAATATAAATGTATGCTTGGCTAAGTGATATTTAGTATAAAGTCATAACTATATAATATACAATATCTCTTTATACATACACTCTAAATAAAATAACATATATTATAAATACATTATAGATCAATATAATATATGTTAAGAAACAACATCTATGAAAAATTATATATGATGGGTGCTTCAAATGAAAACCTTAAAAGTGTGACAGAAATGACAATAACCATGCCATTGTCTTGTAACCTGTCAATATTGTTGTTAAGGATGTTAAGAGTGTTAAGCACACAACATCATGGTACAGACAAACACAGTGACATCATAAGAACAGTTTAAAAATGGCTGCTCCACTTTTGACATTCACCAAAGAGGAGCAGCGTTCTGTTTTCCGTTTTTTGATAAGTGAAGAAATGCTTCTGTGAATGCAGGTCCAGTATGGTGATGCATGCCTCACAGTCCAGCAAGTGTATGAGTGGAGTAGGAAGATTCAAAATGGCGTGACTTCTGTGACAGACTGTTCATGACCAGGTCAGGCACATTGATTAGTAACCCCACATTTGATTTTTCTACAGGAAGGGAAGCTTCATTATCAGAGGACCTGCAATGAATGCAGTGGTGACTACATTGAAAAATGATACATTTGTTCTTTACTTTTTCAGCATATATTCACCCAAAAAAATATTTAAGGTTTGCACTAGCAGCCCTCTCAAAGAAAAAGAATGTTAAACTGCATAGAACATATAATATATACCCCAACTATAACCCAGGGGGTTGAACAGGATATAGAAAACAAAAATAGACGTAAAATGTTGAAAGGCAAGAGAATCGACCTCATTGCACAGGATTTTATTCAATGTGGCTCAGCCTCATTCTGCAGAGTAGCCCACCAGAGGTGTTCTACAGTGCACAAACTTTGTGGCTCCCGCGACAACAAATGGCGGGAGTCTGAAAATAAGCCCACACTCTTTGGAACACAAAGTTTGACCACTAGGCCATGGATATGACTGTTGTGGAGATATGACTGGAACACAAAGCTTGACCACTGGGCCATGGATATGACTGTTGTGGAGATATGACTGGAACACAAAGCTTGACCACTGGGCCATGGATATGACTGTTGTGGAGATATGACTGGAACACAAAGCTTGACCACTGGGCCATGGATATGACTGTTGTGGAGATATGACTGGAACACAATGCTTGACCACTGGGCCATGGATATGACTGTTGTGGAGATATGACTGGAACACAAAGCTTGACCACTGGGCCATGGATATGACTGTTGTGGAGATATGACTGGAACACAATGCTTTACCACTGGGCCATGGATATGAATGTTGTGGAGATATGACTGGAACACAATGCTTTACTACTGGGCCATGGATATGACTGTTGTGGAGATATAACTGGAACACAATGCTTGACCACTGGGCCTTGGATATGACTGTTGTGGAGATATAACTGGAACACAATGCTTGACCACTGGGCCATGGATATGACTGCTGTGGAGATATGACTGGAACACAAAGCTTGACCACTGGGCCATGGATATGACTGTTGTGGAGATATGACTGGAACACAAAGCTTGACCACTGGGCCATGGATATGACTGTTGTGGAGATATGACTGGAACACAATGCTTGACCACTGGGCCATGGATATGACTGCTTGTGGAGATATGACTGGAACACAAAGCTTGACCACTGGGCCATGGATATGACTGTTGTGGAGATATGACTGGAACACAAAGCTTGACCACTGGGCCATGGATATGACTGTTGTGGAGATATGACTGGAACACAATGTTTGACCACTGGGCCATGAATATGACTGTTGTGGAGATATGACTGGAACGCAATGCTTGACCACTGGACCATGGATTTGACTGTTGTGGAGATATGACTGGAACACAAAGCTTGACCACTGGGCCATGGATATGACAGATGTGGAGATGGCTGGTGTAATACTGGCTATATTGCTCGTCGTGTCTATTTGGTCAGGGGAAATATGGACCTCACAATGTATCCACATGGGCATGTCAATGGGTGTTATGTTTTACTGTTACACAATTCATTGACCGTGGGTAGTGCCTGGACAGAAAGATCTGTGTACTGAGGTATACAGACTGTCTAATTATTGGGAGATTTGCACACTGAGGTATACAGACTGTCTGACTAAAAAGTGAGGCAGAAATTATGAACTACAAACAAACACAAGCCCAGCCTAAAACAAGAATAAGCCACAGAATGAGATTGGAAGTAGACTTTCCAGACCATGAGAGAAAGATAATTCATATCGGAAGTATGGAAGGAATCTTCAAACAGTCCCCAGGACAATGAGATTTCATCTGTTTTCAATAAATCACAGAAGGAAAGCACTGATCAAAATGATCAAACTGATCCAATAAATCATAAAAGGAAAGCACTGATCAATATGATGGAACTGATCCAATAAATCACAGAAGGAAAGCACTGATCAATATGATGGAACTGATCCAATAAATCACAGAAGGAAAGCACTGATCAATATGATGGAACTTATCCAATAAATCACAGAATGAAAGCATGGATCAATATGATGGAACTGATCCAATAAATCACAGAAGGAAAGCATGGATCAATATGATGGAACTGATCCAATAAATCACAGAAGGAAACCACTGATCAATATGATGGAACTGATCCAATAAATCTGACGGAAAGCATTGATCAATATGATGGAACTGATCCAACAAACACGGCATTGCTGCCAAGGTTCCTGTGTACAGAAAAAACATGTGTGGTCCACCCACAGAACACCATCCTCTGTTGGCACATCTATAATCTCAACATGACTTCAGCTTCGTTTAATCCCTTCTGTCCAAACCAGGACACCATGTGTCATCAACTACTGACTGCGTGTAAATATCAAACCAGCACACCATGTGTCATCAACTACTTACTGCGTGTAAATATCAATGCATGATGTGTTATATAAGTTGTTTGGCCTGCACATACTAAAGAAATCTGGCTAGTTGTGTTAATTGTACTAAACGGAATGCTGCTTACAATCCGTGTATATGTTGCCTTATTGAAGTAATGCCACTTGGAAACCAAGAAATCCTTTGGCACTAAAGAGATTAAATGTACTTAAGATGTCATCTGTGAGGAGGAGGAGGAAACGAGGAGGTTAAAGAAAGGTAGGAAGATGAAGAATGAAAGAGTTCAGTACTTACAGTCCATTCAATGTACAGCTTGCCCTTGCTGGTGGCCCAGGGTGCGGAGGTTGTCAGGGTGATGGAAAGGTCGGTCCTGGCTTGGTGCTGCAGACTTTGGGTGTGTGGAAACTTGGGTTGCTGGCTCCGATCTTGTTGTAGGCTATCACTCGGAAAGCTGTAGCTACCATATGGGGTCAGGGTCATGTTCACTTTGTTCAGGACTGGCATTGACCTTGGTGAGACAAAATTTAACCAGCAAGTCAGAACAGGAAGTGGAACAATAGTGCATAACACATTTGTTGTAGTTCCTGCAGAAATTATGTAAACACAACTCAAGTCAAATACTGTTTTTGTTAATTTAAACCTAGAACTGTTTGTTTGTTGCTTTAATTAACCCATTCATTACATTCACATTTATATTAGGCTTGTTGACCATTTACTTCTGGTGTCTAGTATTAAGTTCTGGTTTGTTTCATTGTTATTTCCCAGTAACTCTGACAACAGCATACAACATTTTGTGCAGAATAAGTTAATTCCTCATAATTTTTTTAAACAAAATTGCATCTGTTCTGTTCACTTGTGTCTGGACTCTCCTCTAACTCTTTTCCAGAATGGTGTTTTTATGTTGAAACCCAGCAACGATTGCTAGAATGGCCCTCCTTAGACACACCACCTTATTTCCTGTGTAATGATCCATAAAGTTTCTAGAAAATATTCATCATCGATATCATCATTTTCCACTTTTGCCATAAAGTGCGGTGGGAAGGAATAGTTATATCCCAGGGCCCTGTCAGTGGCAATGCATAGTGTCACTTGGTGTAACTGTACAATGTCTTTGATGTCAACAATTCATTTTCTAAATGAAAAAACCCTTGTCTGTATTCTTCTAGGAAATATATCCGTCACTGCCAGTCAGTTTATGATGCTTACTTTAAGTCCAAAATGCCACTGATCAGGACTGAAGGAGGTGTTGTACTGCAGCACAAAGTACTGAACTGGGGCGTTGTTGAAGCTCCCTGGCATCCAGTTGAGGGTGGCGTTGACATTACACCACTCCAAGGTCACGTCTGATGGAGGGTCTGGGCGGTCTGGAAGATGAGAAGCAATTTGTTGTTCCATTATCTAGGTCTAAAATAACACAGTTCACTTGATACATATTATACAATAGTTACATATTATACAATAGTTACACATTATAAAATAGTTACAATAAAATAGCTGTACGGGACACTGCAGTCAACCCCAACATTTATTAGCTGTTTGTGCTTGTCCAGGCAACATTATGTTTAGTAGTTGGCCATTGAACTCTGAATGACTGACACTCTTACAATTGTGAAAATCAACCCAAAGCGATCTGCTCCTAAATCGCCTGCAGCTGACCTTGTATCTGGTGTGTCAGGGTCATGAAACTATGCTCAGTATATAAAATATTATATTCAAATAGTATAGAACAAAATTTGTTGTTTTTTTCTATAAAAATAAATTATTTTTTCTATACTATTTTATTTACTGCTTTATATACTATTTTATATACTATTGTAAAAAATATTATTATAATATTGATATGCTATAATATAAATATGAAACAATGATTGCACGTGAAACAATGATTAAACGTGAAACCATGATTAAATGTGAAACCATGATTACACGTGAAACAATGATTAAATGTGAAACCATGGCTAAAGGTAAAAATGCTTAAATGTGAAAAAATGATTAAATGTGAAACAATGCTTAAATGTGAAACAACGATTAAATATGGAACAATGATTACACGTGAAACAATGATTAAATGTGAAACTCTGATTAAATGTGAAACAGTGATAAAATATGAAACATGATTAAATGTGAAACTCTGATTAAACGTGAAACAATGATTAAATGTGAAACAATGATTAAATCTGAAATAATGATTACATCTGAAACTCTGATTAAATGGGAAACAATGCTTAAATGTGAAACAACGATTAAATGTGGAACAATGATTAAATGTGAAACAATGATTAAATGTGAAACTCTGATTAAATGTGAAACTCTGATTAAATGTGAAAACAGTGATTAAATGTGAAACAATGATTAAATTTGAAACAATGATTAAATGTGAAATAATGATTACATCTGAAACTCTGATGAAATGTGAAACAATGATTAAATGTAAAAGAATGATTGCATGTGAAACCATGATTAAATGTGAAACAAGGACACAAACCTCTGACTACAAGCACAGCAGATGCTGAATGGTTGTCCAAACCATTGGTGGCAATGCACGTGTAGGTCCCAGAATCCCTCTGTATGGCGCCACTGATGGTCAGTGAGTTGTCCTGTCTATTTTCTGTCATCCTCTGGTCATTGATCTTAACCTTCTGACCATCCTTCAGCCACAGGATCCTGAAGTTTTCCACCTCCTCAGGGTCAGTTGTACCAGAACAAGTAAACTTTGCTTCCTTCCCAGCATTCACTTCCAGGTCAAGAGGTATGTGTTCAATTCTAGTCTTCCGTCTGACGACCAGGGTCCCCCAGGCAGACGTGGTATTGAATACATTCTTGGCCTCACATTTAAACAGCCCAGAATCAGCCAGGACCACGGACTGTGAAGTAAACAAACAAACAAGTAACCATGTGTACACAAATGCTTGCAAAATGTTGTCTAAGCGATTCTGTATTGAGTTTTCTGGATTTCATTTCCAGCAAGCAATAATTGCTATATAAAAAAGTTAGTTGTATATCCTTTACATGACGTCACAGTCAATCCCAGCATGTTTTGGCTGTTTGTGGTCTCTTGGCAAGTTTACATTCAGTAGTTTGCCATTGCTTTATGAACGACCAGCACCCATAATAATTCGTAAAAAATCAACGCAGGACGGTCTGCTGCTAAATCACCTGCAGCTGTGTTTTGAACGTGGGTATTGAGAGTATGAACTGTGTCTGTTACACCTTCGCCAAGAAGCTGGCAATCGCTATACAAGCTGCAGCCAAATATGAGTATCCAGTGACCAGGTTGCCCTTCTGTTACTGGGACATGCAACAGAAGCATAGAATATGATAACGTATGTGGTACAAGGTGACCTGGAAGATAACATTACAAGACTGTGTCGCAGCAACAAATCTTTTTTATTTCAATCTGTCAAGGCCAGTTGACGTGTGGTGCCCTAGCTTAGACACACAAGTGTGGTGCCCTTGCTTACACACACAAGTGTGGTGACCTAACTTAGACACACAAGTGTGGTGACCTAACTTAGACACACAAGTGTGGTGCCCTTGCTTACACACACAAGTGTGGTGCCCTAGCTTAGATAAAAAAGTGAAATGCCCTAGCTTAGACACAAGTGTTTTGCCCTAGCTTAGACACAAATGTGGTGCCCTAACAGATACACAGTCTCTGTGGCTAAGGGCTTGCGAACGCGGTTTGTGAGCCCGTATACCCGGGTTCGAAACACGGCGGTGCTGGTTTTTTTCGAAAAAGGTATAGGGGCCGGTCGTTCAGAAAGCAATGGCAAACTACTGAACGTAACACTTGCCTAGTAAATCAACAGCAGCTGAAAATGCTGGTGTTGACTGCAACGTCCCGTAAGGGATACGCAACAAAATTATTTTTTTTTAACAGATACAAAAGTGAAATGCCCTAGCTTAGACACTCTTTTCATTGTTAGCATCTGTTTTCTTAGTTTTTGAGAGTGGCCTGTGTTCTAACATTTGCATTTCATCTTTTTTTTTTTCTTTTTCCCCTGTACATATTCATGACTCATGTCGCGTGTTCACGGTAATTTGATCATTCCTTTGTACAACCAAACATCATAACTCCAAGAAGATGTCACCTATAAACTACATATACATGATTCATTTCACCATCATCTTTATATCTGGAACTTCCCTTGGCTGTTTTCTCATCAAGTTTAAAAGATGAGACTTAGTTTATTTCCCTTCCTAACACGCCTCAAAAAATCTGGCTATCTGCGTCTAATTTCTGGAATCAATTTATGTGGTCAGTCACTGTGTCAGTGTTACCTAGACATGCTTTAGTGGTGCCCATTTGTAACTTGTTGACCAGATTATTCATCCACAGCCTATGTGATGTGTGACCATTACTTGTTCTTTTCTGTGAAGGTGATATTAACATTGTCAAATCTTGGATGTGTATTTACACATTTGAATGAAACGTGTATCAGAGTGTTTCAAGGGTCTTATCAAGTGTCAGAAAATGTCGACAGGAAAGTCATGAAAATGAGTGTATACAGAGTGTTTTTAAAGTCTCACTACACTTTGTATGTAGATCAACTGTTTGTTGGAGAGTATGTTATCCATCTTGCAAATGGAAAACATACTCTCCAACAAGCAGCTGTTCTACATATAAAGTGTAGTGAGACTTTACAAACACCCTGTATCAAATAATATCCATGAACAAAACTACACACCAACCAAAGATCACTATCAACAATGAAGAAACTGAAAATATCCACAGTTGTGAACATCTTGCCTGCATATTCAATATCAATGGAGTCAGTACGAAAGAACTCAAATCCAGACTAGACATAGCTACGCAGGGGTTAACCAATGTTAGGGATCTATGGCACAACGCCAGCGAGGAAGTGGAAGCAACAATTTGCAAAACAGCATATACCTGATGAGAACATATTGATGTGTGGGATTTGAGTCATGGAGCATTTGACAACCATTAAAAGAAGAAAACTGGGACTTGTGAGCTGAAATGTGACAGACAAAATCTGAGGATATCACGGGCCAAGCAGATGAAAACTGAACTTGTGAGATGAAATGTGACAGCCAAAATCTGAGGATATCACGGGCCAAGCAGATGAAAACTGAACTTGTTAGATGAAATGTGACAGACAAAATCTGAGGATATCACGGGCCAAGCAGATGAAAACTGGACTTGTGAGATTAAATGTGATAGAAAACATCTGAGGATACTGAGGACCAAGTAGAAGACAAACACCGACATTCTACCAGAACTGACCATCCAAGAGAACTGGGTCACAAACAGTTACGGGTCTCAGAGAATGGAACACTTTAGCCACATGAACTGAGACAGTTGGTGGTCCAGAAACTGGAACACTTTGGCCACATGAACTGAGACTGAGGTCCAGAAACTGGAACACTTTAGCCACATGAACTGAGACTGAGGTCCAGAAACTGGAACACTTTGGCCACATGAACTGAGACTGAGGTCCAGAAAATGGAACACTTTAGCCACATGAACTGAGACAGTTGGTGGTCCAGAAACTGGAACACTTTGGCCACATGAACTGAGACTGAGGTCCAGAAACTGAAACACTTTGGCCACATGAACTGAGACAGTTGGTGGTCCAGAAACTGGAACACTTTGGCCACATGAATTGAGACTGAGGTCCAGAAAATGGAACACTTTAGCCACATGAACTGAGACAGTTGGTGGTCCAGAAACTGGAACACTTTGGCCACATGAACTGAGACTGAGGTCCAGAAACTGGAACACTTTAGCCACATGAACTGAGACAGTTGGTGGTCCAGAAACTAGAACACTTTGGCCACATGAACTGAGACTGAGGTCCAGAAACTGGAACACTTTAGCCACATGAACTGAGACTGAGGTCCAGAAACTGGAACACTTTAGCCACATGAACTGAGACAGTTGATGGTCCAGAAACTGGAACACTTTGGCCACATGAACTGAGACTGAGGTCCAGAAACTGGAACACTTTGGCCACATGAACTGAGACTGAGGTCCAGAAACTGGAACACTTTGGCCACATGAACTGAGACAGTCGGTGGTCCAGAACAGTAATGGAAGGCATGGTTTGTGGAAGAAGAAACAGAGGTTGATGATGAACAATGAACATTCAGGCAACTGGAGCATGAGGCAATAGACCAGCACATACATGGACGTGGGACATTCAGGCAACTGGGGCATGAGGCAGGAGCAGTACCCAGCTAAGCTACTGAGACATTGTTTTGGTTGGTCGTCATGACAGCAACCTTGTCACTGAAGATCAGAAATAATTGTTTCTATCCTGGAAGGTTAACCTGGTCAATAAATACCCAACAAAGCCACAAACATAACAGCTCTGCTGTAAACATAACAGCTCTGCTGTAAACAGGCACAACACATTTACATAAAAATGCACTCCTGAACCGAAAAGGCAAATCAGTCAATTCAGCAACAATCCGTAGCCATTGTTCCGAACATGCAGGTCACTGTACAAACAAAAGTGGATAAGTAAAAGCATTCCACGTGAATATCACAGCTCACAGAGTCGCGCCACACACGCACTCAGTAGCAGGGCGACGGAACCATATACTGCCAGTCCAACATGAGGAAAATGCGAAATGCAAACCGCAGCCACAAAGATAAATACTCTAGAGGTTGTAGCGGTTCAATGCCTCGCCGCCATGCTGGGAACTGGAAGTCTACAGAGTTTGTGCTTTATGCAGCGCTTTCGGCGGGTCGCCCTGCAGATGGACAGGGCCATGTGAGAAAACCCGGGTCAATGAGGTCGACCCGTTACTGTGAAGTTGGAACCTCGACTAACTAACTAAGTAACAACACATTTACATCCAAAACAAATGTGTCAGGTGAATGAAGAAACAGAATAAAGAAGATATTGTTTCCATGAAACACTCCAGCATTTTTGTTACATCTTACTAAAAATAAATCCAAACGTGTACCCTTATCTGCAGGTCTCCAGATTTGGCAATCTTGTAACGACCTCCCGTTATCTGCTCTCCATCTTTATACCAGGTGATGACAGGATCTGGCTTGCCAGTTGTACGGCATGTAAGACTGACAGCTGTCGCTTCTGCTGCAACTTTCCTGGATGGGGGAGGGCTGATGATTGTTGGTGACTCAGCTGGTAGAATGATCAAATGTGCAGGTTCAATACAAGAAAACATGTACATGTATCAAAATGTTATCACTGCTAATTCTTTTGCAAAACAAACCCTGCTTTATATTCAGTTGAAGATCAAGGCAGCTTACAGGTTGAAACTGCCATTGGAGTGAGGAATATTAGTCACTCACATATATTAGGTAACAACTTAATGAGGCGAAGTAGCCGGTTCTATTTCCTATCCAAACTTCTTAGAAGCAAATTTAGTAAATTATCTGGTATTCATTTGATACATTTTACTCATTTGATAGAGTCAAACATGATGCATAAATATTGGATGATATTTAAATTTCTGGAAAAGATATCAGAATAATTTATTTTAAATAATTACTGGAAACAAGTATCAGCAATTAAAACGTGAAATAAAGAGTGAAATGATTGACTAACAGATAAAGCCAGTATTAAGGCACGGGTGTGTTTCATTGCCAGATCTCTTCTCTCTATATAGTGAAGTAATAATGAGAGACATCAAAGAGGCCAAAAATATGTAACGGAGGTTATAATACAAACAACCTGCATTATGTAGGTGACACAATAGTGACAGCTGAAAATGCAAAATGACTACAACTGCTGGACGTTATAGCAATAGAAAGTTCACAACAAAAGGTCTTTTCTGGAATATCTAGAAAGTAGAAACAATGGATATCTCAAAGGAAAAAAGAACATTAGTACATGATATTAAAAAAGAAGGGAAAATGCTTAACCAAGAAAACACATTTAAATACCAAGAGGCAATCATAACATCAGATGGAAGATAATTGGCAGAAATTTAAAGCAGAATAGGTCAAGCAAATGCTGCATTTAAAAAGATTAACATTTATGCAGTAAGTGACTATCACTGAAAGGGAGTACTAACGTGTTGAATAGACAGTGAATCATGGAATGTAAATAAACAAATTAGGAAGAACTTGGAGGCAACAGAGATGTGGTTCCTGAGACATGTGTTGTCAATATACTATACTGCCTGAGTAATTAACATCAAGTGCCTAGAGAAGGCTAATGAAAGAAGAACATTATATGCAAATATAAGAATGAAATTGACAAATATTCTTCATTGGCACCTTGCCATCTTGACAGACGATAGTTTGTTACACTGTGCTTCAAAAAGGCATAATAACTACAACCCATGACAGTGGTGAATGTGACTGATAAGGCCAATTCATGATGTAAACGTTCATCCACAGTGGATGCATGTGAACACATGGTCATTTCCAACATCATGAACCATCTTACATCTCACACGCTAGGCATGTGACTTATCTGCAAAAATTTTCTCCTTTGTCTGTATTCCATTTCTGATATTTGTCCTCCATGCACCACATTCGCTGGCGACATGCTCCCAATGTGCATTATCAATGCCTGTATCAATCATGTCTTTGTATCGTAGTAGAGGCCGACCCTGAGATCTCTTACCCATCTGTAATTCACCAAAAAAGATGTCCTTTGGTATTCTACCATCATCCAGCCTCCTAAGATGTCCTATCCATCTAAGTCTATGAAGACTGAGCATGGAACACACCTGATCTTTCCAATACTTCAGTATTTGTGATTTTGTCTTGCCACTTAATACCAAGAATTCTTCGCAGACACCGCATATTCTTCTTCTTCTTCTTTCGTTCGCTTGAAATATGTCTATATCTGCAATGTCGTCTCTTGCATGAATTGAACTGTTTTTTTCAGTTCACACAGTGGTCCATAGAGTTTATCTTCCACTGTCGTCTCTCTAGGCCAGAAGGTTTGCCTAGATATGTTATATTTTGGGCAGTCTTGGAGTATGTGCTCTGCTGTCAGCGACGCCAATCAACATGTGCACATGGCTGTTTCACCAATCTTGAATTTTGTATACATGTGGTTGCGTAGTCTATTGTGTCCTGTTCTGAGGCGCAGAATAATGACTTGTTCTGGTCTGTCCATAATGTGGTAGTCATCTTGAGCAGGTTTTGGTGGCTTTCTGACTGATTTGATCATTCTTTTCTTTTGGTGGTATGTAACGGGCACATCAGGCTGTTCCTCTTTGGCTCCTTCCTTAGCCAATTGATCAGCTCTGTCGTTTCCGGGTACTCCACAGTGTGATGGTATCCACTGTATGGTGACTTTATGCTGACTGCTAAGTTCAGAAAGTAGTGTCCTTAGTACTGGCAATTTCCCAGAGAGGAGCGCCTCGAGTACTGATTTTGCATCTGTTAGTAGCACCACAGGTTGTGTACCATTGCTGTTATTTAGTAATTTCTCTGTTGCTATCTTGATTGCCTCAATTTCGGCATCATAGTTATGGCAGTACTTTCCTGTCGGTACTCTGGCTGTGTCCCTAGTATTATTTGGGTATTCTATGTACACTCCCGCTCCTCCATTTCAAACAGCATTTTGTGCTGACCCATCTGTGTAGACTCGGATCCAGAGGTCCTGTGGGTATTCTTCATCAAGGAAGCTGAGAGTGGCTGTTCTGCGCTGCACACTGTTCTGTTCTTCCTTGTCAAATATTCCTCTCACTTTTGTCTGGATTTGTAATGATAGTCTATGCTCATCTTTCCATGGAGTTCGCTCTGGAATAGTTGTTAGGGGGATACCAACTGTGGGCAGATCAGTGGTTTCTCTGCAGAGTCGTTTGGCCTGGTGGATAAAACTACTTCTTTTCAACCGCCCCATAGCTAGGTTTTCAAATCTGTTCTTCATAGGGTGGCCTGGCAAGCTGAGGAACATTTTCTGCTTGTATTAGCGTTTTCGTATCTCTGCGCTCACTCAGTGCCTGTGTCCTCCCCATCTTCTCCATTTCCACTATAGGGGTTGATCTCATCCCTCCTGTGGTGACTCTAAGTGCTTGATTTTGCACCTTGTCCAGCTCTTGTAGTGTGGTATTTGATGCTGAACACCACGCAGTTGACCCATATTCCAGGTGTGGTCGTATGCTCTGTTGGTAAACTTTGCTAAGTATTTTCGTACTGGCTCCCCATGTGGTTCCACTTAGCTTTCTCAGGATGGATATTTTCCTTCTGGCTTTTGCTACTGCTTTGTTGATGTGCTTTCTCCATGTCAGCTTGCCATCAAATGTTACTCCAAGGTATGTTGGTTCTTTATCTTCTCTTAGGGGTGTTCCATTTATCTGGATGATCCCTGCCTTTTGTTTTGGAGAGAGGGTAAATAGGGTGGTGCTGCACTTGTCAGTGTTTATGCTGACACACCATCTATTTGCCCATGCAGCAAATGTATCTACAGCTCTTTGTAGCAATCTGGTGGCCACTGATGCATATTCATTTGTGCTCCATAGAACCAGGTCATCGGCGTACATTGCCGCTTTAATTCCATGCGGTAGGTGAGCAACAAGATCATTGATGAAGATTAGAAAAAGTGTGGGGGACAAGACTCCGCCCTGGGGGACACCGTGACGCAGTAGTACTTTCTTGCTCTTGAGTCCGTCTATCTGTACTCGGGCTCTTCTGTTGTGCAAGTATGCTTTCACCCATTTGTACATTCTTCCATTGACTTTGCAGTTTCTCAGTTTCTTCATCAGACCTTCTTTCCAGACTTTGTCAAAGGCTTTCTTCAGATCTATCCATGCCGCAAGCACCAGCTTCTTCTCTTGGAATGCATCCTCAATTTCTTGAGAGAGGTAGGTTGTCTGATCTTCCGTAGAGTAGCACTGCCTAAAGCCAGCCTGCTGTGGCACAAGGATGTTTTTACTTTCAATGTACCACTGCAGTCTGTGATTGATGATGCGCTCCAGTGTTTTGCAGTGACAGCTGGTGAGGCTAATTGGTCTGTAGCTAGAGGCAATGGAACCATCTTTCCCTGATTTTAGGAGGGGTATCATGATTGCTTCTCTCCAGGCTTGTGGAACACTGCCTAAGGTCCAGCTGTTATTGAAGATCTGCAACAGCTTTGTTTTGGCCTCTGTTCCTAGGTTCCTGATCATTTCATTGGAGATACCATCAGCTCCTGGTGACTTTCTCATTTTCAGTTTTGATATGGCTAGCTCCAGTTCGCTGATTGTGATGGGTGCCTCCAGAACCTCATGTACTATTTCCTTCTGTCCTGTATGTTGTCGTTTCTCTCGAATCTCTTGTTGTTTCTCTGGACTAATTTTGATATTGCTATCTTGTGCGAACGAGTCCGCAAAATGGTCAGCTGCTTGCTTTCTTGTTAAGATTTTTCCATCTTTATGTAGTGCAATTTTTGAGTTTCTCCCTGTGCCCTCGTCATTAAGCTGTTTTATTAGCTTCCACAATTTCCTTGTGTCTCTTTCAAAGTTCAGAGACTCCGTTTTCTCCTGCCAGCTTTTCCGTCTAGCCTGCAGCTTGGCCCTTTGAAATTTGGCTTTTGCATGCTGGAATTTATTGTGGTGCTCTTGGCTGGGTGTGGCCTCTGCTTGCTTTCTACACACTTCAACATCATTATGCAACTGTTCCAGTTCACTACTCCAGTAGGGTTTATATTGTTTACGGGCTCCTCTTGGTACTGTTTCTCGCGCTGCCTGCAGTATGCATTTCCCAAACTCTTCAACTGCTTTATTTATGTCTTTCTCAGTGTTCAGGTTTCTAACCAGTATGCTGGTGCGATGCTTGTACATTGCCCAGTCTGCTTTCTTGTAGTTCCACCTCGAGAGGGTGCTGCTTTCACTTACAAGCTCATTTTCTACGGTTAGAAAGACTGGCCGATGGTCACTGCCACCAAGTTGTTTCCCAACAGTTCGTGTAATGTTCCACTCCAGGTCTGGTGAATGAAAAGCCAGGTCAGGTGTAGTTGTAGAGTGCCATGATCTCGAGTAGAAAGTATGTGGGTCGGACGGCTTGTTAATCAACATGAATCTATTCTCATCTTGCCAGTCTTCCAGTCTCTCTCCTCTCTGGTCCATGTGATCATAGCCCCAGCTCTGCGAGTGGCTGTTGAAATCGCCACACACAATCATTTTTTCTTTTAGTGGTAGAGTGTCCAGTGCCTGTGGGCGGTCACTTGGACAGTAGTAATTGATCAGATGTAGATCTGTATTACCTGTCTTAAGTTTAAGTGTCTGATACTCAGCCCCTTCCATGTAGACTTTGATTTGGGAAGCCATGATGTTATTTCTTACAAGGGTCAGTATCCCACCTTTTCGCCTGTTCTTTCGGTCAGATCGGTAACACTGGTAGCCTCTGATTTTGAAGGCTATATTTTCATTGAGGTGAGTTTCTTGCAAGCAACATATGCTTACTTTCTCTTTGTCCAGGATGTTTTCTAATTCTACTTTTTTGTTGCTGACTCCCTCCGCATTCCAGTGCATTATTTTAAGTCTTAGTTTAGTATGGCCAGTCGTCCTATTCTCATGTCCCCTGGCTCCACAGGACATCTGAGAAGGACCTCCAGTAGTTGGGGTTGGACCCTTTCGAGACATAGGGCCCGGCACTGCACCTGCCTGGGGGTCCAAAGCCGGGCGAGCACCATAACGATTAGCAGTAGTCGACATATTCCATTTTGCGTGATTGCGTGGCATCCTGATTTCTGTGGTGCGCCTCTTGGCTGGTTGCCTCCGTCTTCAGCACCTTTCTTTGCTAGAGCAGACTGTGGTCTCACTCAAGTGTAGATGTGTACGCGCGCACACGCCTGTCTGCGCATGCATGTCCGTGCATACACATCTAGAGCATACTGGTTATTTTCCGGCGCCAGAGACTCGCCGTCGCCCCTTCTCCTGTTAGTTTAAACAGGCCCGCCACGTGAAGGCCAGGAGTTGGACTTTTGCTGCATAGGTTATGTATTCACGAGCCATTGAGGTATTTGAGCAATGTTGGGCGCTCACCCCAACACCGCGCCTCGGCTACATACAGCAACATTTGGAACCCACACCGCATATGAAAGCTGTTTAAACATTTCTCTTGGTGTGAGTAAGTTGTCCAGGTTTCACTGCCATAAAGAAGAGTACTAAGGACTCAGGCTTGATAGACAAGGACTTTTGTTTTGGCAGTAAGCTTCCTGTTCTCCCACACTCTTTTTCTTAAGCTGTTCATTGTTGTTGCTGCCTTACCAATCCTGATGTTTATTTCCTGATCTAGGGATAATTCGCTATTTACCTCTGATCCTAGATATTAAATATTCTTAGGTTATGTAATAAGAAGAGAGGCATGGGAGAACATCGCGACAACTGGAGATATCTATGGTAAAAGAGACAGGACAGACCAAGAAAAGTGATGTTGTACTGACTGGATGTTGTACTGACTGGATGTTGTGCTGAGTGGGATGTTGTGTTGTACTGAATGGATGTTGTGTTGTACTGACTGGATGTTGTACTGACTGGATGTTGTACTGACTGGATGTTGTACTGACTGGATGTTGTACTGACTTTGATGTTGTACTGACTGGATGTTGTACTGACTGGGATGTTGTGCTGAGTGGGATGTTGTGCTGAGTGGGATGTTGTGTTATACTGATTGGATGTTGTACTGACTGGATGTTGTTTTGACTGGGATGTTGTGCTGATTTTGTTGTGCTGAGTGGGATGTTGTGTTGTACTGACTGGATGTTGTACTGACTGGGATGTTGTACTGACTGGGGTGTTGTACTGACTAGGATGTTGTACTGGAAGAAGGTAATCAACAGAGCTTATCCACAACATCAATGACCACAATCCGTACAGATGCATGGATGACAATACCAGCTGACAGAGCACGTGATGATGATGGTGATGATGCAGGCAGCACTGCACTTTACTGATGTAACACTTTCGCTGTTTGCAGCCACCAGAACATCATTAATTGTGTGAACATCATTAATTGTTCGAATATCATTAATTGTAGATGATCATTAATTGTGGGAACGCAGATACACATGGATAATAGCACATGTTCTTAAACATCAGGTGTGCTAATGCTGAGGTTAGCAGTACAACCCCTACACTGGACAGCTGGACTAAAATGTTGACCTGTCATCCTTGACTTGGGGACATTAATTACAAGTACCTCTGAAATTGGAGTGGGTTCACCTGATAGCGAGGGACACTGTTATTAGGGAAAGCTAATCCACGTGCAAAATTCACTCAATCACTACTATAAATAGTGTGTATGGACTACGATTGAGTTCAAAGCGAGTGAGCGCCACACAAAAAAAAAACATAAATTGTGGAAACCTCTGTAATTGTGCAAACATAAATTGTGGAAACATCATTAATTGTGCAAACATAAATTGTGGAAACATCATTAATTGTGGAAACATCATTAATTGTGGAAACCTCAGTAATTGTGCAAACATCATTAGCTGTGACAACCAACGCTGACTCACAAAGCACATTAAGGTAGACGTCAGCAAAGACATATCCGTGGATGTTGGAGGCGTTGCACTGGATGACCATGTGATCCGTCTGCTCCACCTTCTCCATGAAGATCTTGTTCTCCAGTGGTCGCTTAAACCTGGGACCGGTGATTCTAGGATCTTTCACGTCTGACAGAAAGCAATATGAAATCTTCAATCTGTGATTAATAGATCAACCACATCTAAAGAAAGCAATATGAAATCTACAAACTGTGATTAACATAAATAAATCTACAAATACAATAAACTCTATATATCACCACAGATACAATAAACTCTATGTAACATCACAGACAAAATAAACTCCATGTAATGTTTGTTTGCATATCCTTTACAGGACATTGCTGTCATCATCAACATCTTTCAGCTGATTGTTGATTTCTTGGCAAGATTACGCTCAGTAGTTTGCCATTGCTTTCTGAGCGGCCGGCTCACATACCCCATAAGTTACCGACGTGATTCAAGCCACTGCTGATTCTCACCATCGTCACGTTACTTATGAGAGTATACAAGATTACGGAGAAAAGTCACTAACCTCTAGGCCAGGAAGCGGCCCATGTAATACTACAGATAAAATAAACTCTATATATCACCACAACACCAGCAACTACCATCACTGGCCTTACATCAAAGATCATCTGCGACGAGACCACGAGGACATTCAAGAAGAAAATGGATTGACGACATCAAATACATTGTACAACCACACGGAATGACATTATCCAGTGCCGCCCACCGGGCGCTGGAACGCAAACTATTCCTCCCCCTCGACGCTTGACGGCAGAAGTGGAAGATGATGATGATGATGATGATGATGATGATATCACCACAGATACAATAAACTCTTTGCAAGATTTTTGTTTTTGTTTTTCCGCATATCCTTTACAGGACATTGCTATCAACACCAGCATTTTACAACTAAATTTAATTTCTTGACAAGATTACGCTCAGTAGTTTGCTATTGCTTTCTGAGTGGCGGGCTCACTTATCCCGTAAGGTACCAACGTGGTAAGAACCCCTTCCAATTCTCGCGCACTGCGTTACCCTCCATGGAATAAACGGGATTAGGGAGAAAGTCATTTAACCCCTAGTCTTTGCAACACCACCGACACAATAAACTCTATGTATCACCACCGACACAATAAACTCTGTGTAACACTACAGACACAATAAACTCTATATAACACTACAGATACAATAAACTCTATATAACACTACAGATACAATAAACTCTATATAACACTACAGACACAATAAACTCTATGTAACACCACAGATACAATAAACTCTATGTAACACTACAGATACAATAAACTCTATATAACACTACAGACACAATAAACTCTGTATAACACTACAGATACAATAAACTCT